>PITA01005711.1:0-107653 GCA_004023965.1 Spilogale gracilis | reverse complement strand
AATAGGCTGTATATTAGATAAAACAAACTGGCTTACACAGAAGTGAACGTATAAATTGAGCCTTGTTCAGGCTCTAGACTGAAAAGCCTAGACTTTTAAATTTTTTAGTAGAATTCAAAGAATTTAAACAAGATAAAATCAAGATAACTCGTTTTTATTTTTATTTTAAGCCTGCAGATCCCAAGGAAAAAATTTATTTCTGGTAATAAATGGAATCTTATTATCAGATCATTTTGGGGATAGATTGTAAGTTCCTCTAGGGCAGGACCTCAACTTATTAAACCCATTTTCATCAGTGGCATAAAACCTACTATTTATAGTTTGTCATATCAACTTCTGTTTAATTCATTGCTTCTCAAGTGACACCAGGAAATTTAGAACTCCAAGGTCCTAAAGAAAAAGCAAGCACCTTTTTTTTTTTTTTAGATTCTCATCATCCCTGTAATTGGTACAAACCTACACTTTTCACAAGGTATACTGCATTCAGTTCAAATCAGCCAAAATTCTTGATGGTATATGCTATGTTTAGCATACCACCAGTGCTATAGTAAGAAACTTTTTTTTCCTACAGAAATTTATGTGTGAAAAGTCAAACCTGGTATCTAAAAGTTAAAAAATAACACAGAAGCACTATATAATTCAGTGCTAAAATGAATTATCTATATTAAATACCAAACTAATGAGATATTTTATAAACTTTATAAATTTATAAAATTCATTATTGTCTTGAAATTATCCTACTTTTATGAATTTCTACTGCTTATATAGTTATTAGTCCCTTAAGGAGATCTACTCTGTAATGTTAACAGGAATAAAAATGAAAGCAATTTCTTCCATGAAGCATAGGATCTTTTAAAATTGTCACAGTGTACCCCGACATACTTCCTTCCAACAACTTTCTACATTCCAACTGATATTTCCATTTTCCCTCTACCCATCTTCATCTTTCTGATTAATGGCCATTTAATCTCCACTTCACAGGAAAAACTTTCTTTTCTTTTCATTTGGCAGATACCACATCAGTGGTCTGGTATAGTTAAAAATATTCAGATTTTGTGAGTGACAAAGAAGTTTAAATGAAATCAAAATATTCCCATATTTTTTCTGATAAAAAATTAAATGTCTAATCAGTACATCATAACATATACATAAATATATAAGCACAAAGAATGTTTGTTTTAAAATCTTCAGAACTGCCTTATGAATAACTATACATAGAGTGATTATACAAAAGTTACCTATAATTGAAAGACTATGCTATACATATATCACTGACTTATATTTTTGTTGAATGCACAAAAGGGCTGAACTAATTCTACATATTATTTTATACTATTAGTTAAGTTAACACTGCCATTTCCATACTTTTTAAGAACATAAAAAAAGAAACTTCGAAAGTTTATTAACAAATAGATTCTCATTATTTTCAGTGAATATACTGACATATAAAGGTTACTTTAGTAATATGTGCATTATGCTTTATATTACTTTGGTTCAAAGATGAAATAACTAGACCCATTTTTTTAAAGAGGATTTATCTGGATTTTTGTTATAAACATTGTGAAGCAAAGTATGTTTTTATAGGTCTTGAGTTCATGCACAATATGTTTCTGGGATCATGGCCCAACAGAAAAACATTGCTAGTCACTGGGGAACAATACTTAATAGCAAAAAGAAAAAAAAGAACAAGATGGAAAGAATGAGAAAGAAGATTAAACAAAAAGATGGCCAAATATTAAAGGTCCATGATAGACTGGAAAATATATATTTGGGACAAAAACATTAACATAGTTCATGATACTTACATCACATGTTAAGTATATTAAATGATGTGTAGAATAAGGCTACACATCTTATTTGGCTACATTGAAAATTTATTTTTTCTCCAATCTGAGAGCAATCTAAAGCTAACATGGCCATACCTGTTAAAACGTCTAACTTAGGGAAATTTACTGCAGAAATTCAAACACTAATTCTGCCTCAGTATTGCTTTTTTTTTTATTTCTGCTCAGTATTTCTTAATGCAATGGGTTCAGCTTGAGATCTTTAAGAAAAGAACAATTTGTTCTCAAAAGTTCAGGCATTCATGTACCAGAAAGCAGTTGCTGAATCAAATAAGCTCTATAATTTGATATAAGTAAAGCTTTATATAAAGCAATGACATCACCAAAGAAAGACCCTAGTGTGAAAATATTAAGTAAATGGGTTTCAAAGACATTGAATTCTGGATATCTTAAAGAATCCCAATAATACATGAAATTCCTTGGATCCTCATTTAAAGTGAGAAATCCATTTCCAAGCATATGTGCACAAGTACCTTAGCCTCTTCATGCCTGCTTGCCTGTCCCCCAGTCAGAGAAGGCAGGATATTTGGTTAGGCATATGTTTATGAATAAAGACAGGAAAATTCCAACTTTAAAACCAAATATTTTCCTTGTTTAATTCTGGTATCTTATTGGTCCATATGCTGCCTCCTCCTCACAGTATGGTACCCTCCTCACAGTATGCTACCAAAATCTCCTGGATTTTGACTTACTTTTAAAACATAAGGATTAACATCAAGCAGACAGAATTGAGGAGTGGAAATATTGTATGAGAAAGAAGACCAAAACTGATGATGATCTATATACATACTGACACTCTTGCTGAAGACATGAGGTGCTCCATAAATGCTTACTGAAATGCCGTTTTGTGACATTTGTTGTTATAAATTCGTCTCCTTCTCTAATTTAAGAATCCTCATAAGTTCTTAACCACCATCAGTTCAGTGTGTCAAACATCTGGTGGCATTTTTAAATGCTAAAGGACAACATTTCACACACTACACCTGCCTCCACACCACTGCAGCAGGAAATGATGACGTTACCACAAAGAAGCAGAGAGAGGTATCAGGAGAATTCCTGAACACATCTCTTGGTTAGATGGATTTGGTCGTGTCTGAGGCCAACCCCACTCCTAAACTTTCTACCGAACGCCTAGACATTCCTTTTTTCTTTCTGGCTTAAGCTAGCTGGATTTCAGTTTCTATAATTTACAAACCAAGAGAACCCTAATAGAGAGTGCCTGTCTTTAAAAAAATATTAAATATTGTTTCTGGCTCCATATATTCATACGTAAATTTCAGATCCCCATCAATATCCTACTAATTGACAAATGTGGCTTTGACTATCAGGAAAAGAAATAATATATTGAGAAATAATCTTAATCCCTATGAGAGAGTCATAATATAAAGATTCTCAGAATTTATCCAGTAAAGAAGTCTCAGTTGAATTCACATTTACAAATCATATTTGAGCATAGATCCTTTTTTTTTTTTGTTAAATGAAAATCTTTTCATTAGTCTTTTAGAAGTACTCACTAGTAGAATACAGGTTGGGAAATGTTACTTGGAAACATGGCTATGATCTTTAGATGCAGCATCTAAAGAAAAACTGAAAGAGTTTTCTTAACTGCTTTCTAATTTTTTTTTTTTTTTACTTTTTAATTTTTTTTGAATCAAGAAAGGAATTTATTTCAGTAAGGCCAAACACCGGGACGACAGTGGACTAGCATCTCAAAGACTGTCTCCAAAGTGCTGTAAACACTTCCAGGTTTTTATCAGGAAAATGTGGGCCAAAAGTTGATGGGTACAGCAAAGGTCAGGTTGATCACTGTCTTGCGGGTCAATCATGTGGGGTCTTGCTGTCTCGGGGCAATCCTTATTCCTTGAGGGGGTAGTTTCAGTTTCCATGGGGGATACTCTACCCATAGGGTCTTTTGCATGAGTTAAGAGATAAAATGTGCTTTCTGATATATTTAAAATATATCAGGAAAAGATCGCAGTACTCAAATTTGAATGGAAAGTAGTTCATCTTCTAGACCAAAACTAACTTACCTGCATTGAAATAAGAATGAAATCAATTAGGCTCCCAATTCCACAAAATCCTACAGTGCAGAACTTTAACAAACCTAGAAAAAAAGATAAAGTCACTTAAAATTAGAGAAGCCTTATAAATATTAACTTTTCTATTTCTCGATAAATCATAATGTATACTATACCACAAACTCTTTACATCAAGAATATAAAATTAATACTCTAAAACCTCAAATCTTCACCTGAAAATGAGAAAGGTTAAAAAAACCCTCTAGATAGAGAGCGCCTGGGTGGCTCAGTGGGTTAAGCCTCTGCCTTCTTCAGGTCATGATCTCAGGGTCCTGGGATCGAGGCCTGCATCGGGCTCTCTGCTCAGCAGGGAGCCTGCTTCCTCCTCTCTCTCTGCCTGCCTGCCTACTTGTGATCTCTCTCTGCCACATAAATAAACAAAATCTTTAAAAAAAGAAAAAAACTTTGGTCTTATAGTTAAATTGCAAAATCTTATTAACAACCCAATTATCTTTTTCTTATAGTTAATTATCTTAAATTTATCCTACACTTTTTAGGAAAAGAGCATCTCATGTTCATTAATTCTATACTCAAAATGAACAACCTGTGCACTATATACATGTCTGCCTTCCGTCACAACCTTGGAACTAAGGTATTGAATAGATCTTTACAGAACACAGAATCCAGGATATACACAACAATATAACACAAAACCATGATGATGGAATAAAGAGACAGGTTGGGGGTGGGGGTGGGATGAGTAATCTCTCTTCTATATTTAAACTTACATTGCTTTTCAGACACATAAAAATGGTAGGAAATAAGACTCTTCGTGAAAGGGTAGTTCTAAGTATCAACTACAAACAGATGCCAGCTAAAATCACAAGACTGGATGAGATCACCTCCTGCACACAATTTGGAAATAGACAAATAAGACTGAAATATGTAAGTACATTAGACTTCTTAGTATTAGACATACCGCAGAATAATGTTGTAAGAACTAAGATATCACGTGTTCGAAATCACTTTAAAACTACTAGAAGAGATTATATAAAATTCTGCTTTCATTTGTCTTCAAAACACTTGTTATGTTACCTAATATTTTATATTTGTTCTATCTGTCTCATGGAAATTCCATTAGGGGAGGGTCTTTTATCCGGTTTATTTACTCCTGTGTCCTTAGTACCTACAACAATGCCTACCACAATGTAGATGCTCGATGACTGTAAAATGAACAGATAAGTTGTCTCAGCTTTTGTTTCCTAAAGATTGCTAACTTTTTAGCCATTATCTTATATAACAACTCATTTAATTATTTTTTTTCACTAGTTGCATTTTATTATAGTTGCCCAGGGAACTTGATCAACTTAACTGGTATATTTTATCCATTCACTCATTCACTCTTTCTGAAATGTATCCCTCTTCACACAGCAATTTAATGTAAATTTGGAAATATCACAGTGGTTGCCTTTCTTCAATTTTTCTTATAACAATAATAATTTTAAGAATGGTTCTGGGGCACATGGGTGGCTCAGTTGGTTAAGCTCAGGTCATGATCTCAGGGTCCTGAGATCAAGCCCTCGTCCAGCTCAGCGCTGGGCACTGAGCCTGCTCAATATTCTCTCTCTTCCTCCCTCTGCTCCTTCCCCAATGCCCTTCTCCCTCTCTATTTGAAAAAAAAAAAAAAAAAAGTTACTTGTCAGAAGTCTAATCTGCCTATCTAAAGCAGCACACCGCTCCCCCCAAAACCCTTTGCCCAATCCTATCTCCCCTATTTATTGTGTTTTTTGGTGCTGATTAAAAATCCGTAATAGCCTCCTTCGTTGTTTTGTTCATTCATTCTCTGTCTTCCTCTGCCATATAAACTTCTCAAGAAAGGCTTCTTATCTTATTCAAATCAATTCCTTGAACAGTACCTGATAGACAGTAAGAGTCTGATAAATATTTCTTGTATAACTATCAAAAGAACTAGCAACAATTTAAATGTCTAACAGGGAGGAATTATCTCAGAAAAATCAAGGTATACCTAATAAGAGGAGAGAATACTATGCAGCTATTTAAAACAATGACATAAAAGTATATTTGCTTGCAAAGTAATGTGATTAACATTCAAAAAGAAAACAATAATGAGTCATTAAAACCTTGATATTCTGCTACTGAACCCCTTCTTAAGGGTGCTTCAGAAAAATGAACAGGAGAGGTTCCTGTTCAGATAAAATATTAGATAAGGGCATGATATGTTTGTTTGGAACTTTGGTGAGTGTCATCTACTGCCGAAGTCACATATTTAAAGAAACTATAGAATAGATCCAAGATGATACTTAGCATCTAAGCATCTGCAAACTGACCCACAGACAGCAGATGAGTGTTCACTTGGGAAAGAGCAGGACAGGAGGGCCAAGAGGCAGGGATTACAAAGGGCAGGAAAAATCTTTGGGCAATGACAGATATGGTCATTATCTTGATTATGGGACTATTTCATATGTGTACACATATGTCTAATTTATCAAACTGTACATTTAAAATATGCATTTTAATGTATATCATTTGCATCTCAATAAAGCTGCTTAAAAAATTAAGGAACTAAGTTGATTATTAAAAGAAATTTGAAAGTTTAAAATTATTATAGTGATTTACATCCTGTTTCACTCGTAACTTATAATATTAACTGTGGTCCATCTATTTCTGCAAATGTAACACAAAGAATGAGTTTACTAATGGAAGTTGCTAATACTGCTATCTTAAACTTTTTAGCTCTTTCCAAATATAAAAATATGTTATGAAAATAAGATAGAAAGGACATTAAGTGTTAAAGGAGATAATGAGAAAAAGTAAAAACTCAGAATAGTACATGGCACATGGCAAACATTTGAAATGTAAGCCCAGTCATTACGTCTCTTGCCACTGTTTCTACTATTCCTATAATTATTATTCACTGAGAAACATAGACAGCATAAATTCACATTCTTTATAGTAGGATCATCTAACCTAGTCTCATATCTTACAAATTCCTTCTGGCTGGTTTATTCCCAGACTACCCGAAGATCCCTTCCAATGTGCTGTGCTCTCGTATTCCCCTCAGCCATCTCACATTTATATGTGCTACGCTACTTCTCTGCCTTGACCCCTCCTCTGCCCACCCCCAACGCCCATTCCCAATCTCTAGCTAAACCCTAAGAGTTGTTTAAAACTTCTAGAAAGTCTTCTCTAATGTCCCCAGGATGAATTTAACAATATTCCCCGATGCTCCCCAGCCCTACCCTCAACTTTCAGTATTGCACATATCCCACTGTATGACTTACTTTATATTTTTATTTATTTGTCTTCCCCTTCCCTTCCATGAGAAATTGGACATCAGGGCTGTGTCATTCCCATAACTAGTCATTATGACTACTGAAGGAACAAACTATATCAAGAGTAAAGTATCTTACCTGCAAACAATGATCCATTTGAACAACACAAAGTAGCGTAATTCTAAACAGCATTTATTAAAACCAATACAAACCATTATTCTTATAGTTTTCATTATTTTGAGCATAATACCAGGGTTTATTTAAAGATTTTATTTATTTATTTGACAGAGAGAAACACAGCTAGAGAAGGAACACAAGCAAGGGAGTGAGAGAGGGAGAAGCAGGCTTCCCGCCCAGCAGGAAGCCCGGGTCTCTAGGATCGTGACCTAAGCCGAAAGCAGTCACTTAACCAACTGAGCCACCCAGGCGCCCCAATACCAGTTTTTTTTTAAAGTGAAGTTATTTGTGACTTACCAAAAGTAGACATTTTTTTTCCTAATAAAAAATTATCCTTTTGTACAGACACGATTTACGAACTTCTTACCATGAAAAAGAGTATCAGTTTTCGATTTTAAAAACTGTTTTAAAATTCCAAATAAAAGTGTTTCTAATTAAGAAGGATCCGTTTTTATCCTGAACCATTACTATTACAGATATATTCTTTCAAAAAGATTATGCTGCCAGATGACATTAATAAAGTTCACGTTTCGAGTGTACTTTATACCTTAGTAACCTAAACCTTACATTTTAAAAGCATGAATTCAATCAAAGGATTTATTTGAGTATGAAACAAAAAGAACAGAGATTAGTTTGGGGTATTTAAAAAAAATTCTGGTATTTTTTCTTTTATTACAGTTTGAGTCTTGCAAATACTGCTGTCTGCATAACTGTTATAAATTATTGCATATTGAAGTTGCTATTTGCCAAACCACAGGTGTTCTATAACGATTTGGTAATTAGCTATCACTATTCTTTTTGTGCCTGTACTTATAAGAGAGTTTTCAAATCTTAGAACAGTTTAACCTATAAATCCCTTTCTTTGTCCCATGATTTGTGGACATTATAACCAGTCCAAACTGGCAACTTCAAACTAAAAAAAAAGAAAAAAAAAGAATAATATAACCAAAGATTTTTGGTTTGTTATTCTCATAATAAGAAAGTATTTGCATTTTAAAAGGAATACCACTATGAAAAGAGGATCTCTCTCCTGCCCCAAAAGAGCTATTATCTTTGGGAGTCCATAATCTTTTAATGCTACAGATGTGCAAAGCAAAATACACTAGTTATTGCATACTTAGAAAATCACAGATGTTAACACAGTTAAGAATACAAAGAGAATATTAAAAAATAAGGTTTCATTGTAAAAAAAACTTTCTAGCTAATGTAGCACTTGCATACTGAGGAATAAATCAAAGGAAATAAAGCTATATATAAAATTATAGTCATGGGCTAAAAATGAATTTGAAATAGCTGAAAAGACTGGGGAGCCTGGGTGGCTCAGTTGGTTGGGCAACTGCCTTCGGCTCAGGTCATGGTTCCGGAGACCCGGGGTCGAGTCCCACATCGGGCTCTCTGCTCGGCGGGAAGCCTGCTTCTCCTTCTCTCACTCCCCCTGCTTGTGTTCCCTCTCTGGCTGTGTTTCTCTCTGTCAAATAAATAAAATCTTTAAAAAAAAAAAAAAAAAAAAACAGCTGAAAAGAAAATTTTGGGAGTGCCTAGGTGGCTCAGTCGGTAAAGCATCTGACTCTTGATTTCAGCTTAGGTCTTCATCTTAGGGCCATGAGTTCAGCCTCTAATTAAAAAAATAAAAATTAATAAAAAAAGAAAAATTAAAATTTTTTTCAAAAATTAAAAAAATCTTTCTAAAAGGAATTTTTAGATCTTATCAAGTAAAATTTATATAATAAAATACCACATTCAACACTAAATTACTTAGAAAAAGCAAGTTTCACGGCGCCTGGGTGGCTCAGTTGGTTGAGTGACTGCCTTCGGCTCAGGTCATGATCCTGGAGACCCGCGATTGAGTCCCACATCCGGCGCCCTGCTCGGCAAGAAGCCTGCTTCTCCCTCTCTCACTCCCCCTGCTTGTGTTCCCTCTCTGGTTGTGTTTCTCTCTGTTAAATAAATAAAATCTTAAAAAAAAAAAACAGAATGTTAGGGTCCATCTGTAACTATTTTTACACCAGTCCACATTGTAGTAAGGACAGTACTACAAGATAGTAATCATTTTAATCAAAAATACTAAAATTCTTTAACCTTGTAGTCTTAGTAAAAATTAAAATTCAATTTAAAAACACTGAATATTTTAAAATTTAAAAAACTATAACTTTACATATTAGATTAGATTAGTTAATAAAACATATCAAAATCCTTAATATTATAACAACTTAAATGCAAGTAAGATACAATCAAAGTATCTGAAGCTTAAAAGAAATAGGATTTTCATTTAAAGATCATGATTTTGACATGCCTACTTAGCTCCTCTCACTCCAAGACCCCACTAAAAGATGGTAAGGAATTCTTAAAGTCCACAAACCCACCAGAACAAAGAGAATAAAAGATAAGACAGTAGCGACAAAAATTCAGAAGCTGGAAAGCAGACAAATAAGAAGTGACAGACTTAACAATCTTGAGAAAGTTGTATCTTAAGCCAACAATCAAAATATGTGTTGAACTAATGAACACCCAAAGGTGGTTGTGATAATACAGTAAGTTATTGGAATGCCTGGGTGACTCAGTTAAGCATCTGCCTTCCGCTCAGGTCATGATTCCAGGGTCCTGGGATCAAGTCCAGTACTGGGCTCCTTGTTCAGTGGAGAACCTGCTTCTCCTTCTGCCTACCACTCCCCCTGCTTGTGCTCTCTCTCTCCTCCTCCCTCTCTCACAAATAAATAAAATCTTTTTAAAAAAAATACAGTAAATTATTTATGATTAAAAAAACCAAACAAAAATCCTTTATACTGTAGCATAATGTTGAATGTTAAAAATTGTACTTGCAAGTTTATGGAATCTCATTCAGCCTCCCAGGGAAAGGCTCTCTTTAACTGAAGCTCATAATAGCTTGGAATAACAGTGGCCAGAGCAAAACAGCTCCTGGCAGGGAACTAACCTTCACTAACCCGAACCACTGCACAGAGCTTTACACACACAGCTTTATTACCCAGAGTTTTACTCTGCAGGAAAAAAAATTCACAATATACATGCCAACATATTATTATGTGCTGCAGTAAGACAAACACATTAGCTTACACATACAGCGTGACAGCTCATCTGACACACATCATAAGAAGCCAAAAAGTCACTCATTAAGCCCAATATATAAAACAGATTTACTATTTAAAATCATCACAGAACAAACTGTTCTAAAGTACAGTGTTTCCCCTTCCCTCCTAACCTTTTAAAAACTTTCTAAACATTAGAAATCCTTCATATATATATACTTAAGTCTGTTTTTGTAAAGAGAACACAGAAGAAAATATGAGGATAAAGGCAAAAGATTTCAGGTCTATTCTTACCATCACTGTATCATTTTACTTTCTCATTATGAATCTGGTTTCTCTAACCAACCAGCCAGCCAGCCATCGTCTAAAAAGAAAGTTAGACTAAAGGATTTCCATTTTAGCAACGCCAAGACCTTCTGTGCAGATCACATGGCTTTCTGCTACGTGGAAAGATATGACTGCCCTAACATATAACAGGAAAGTGAGTCGTGCAGTCACTCAGGCCAGGACCACGGCATCAATCTCCTTCCACCTTTGCCAACAGTCCTTCTCCCTGTTCTAAGCCATTTCCCTCAATTCCTCCAGTAGCATCTTCCAGAAAAATGAGTCTGACCACGACTCTTCTCTGCTTAAAAACTTTTATGGCTTCTGATGTTTAAATGATAAAGTTCAAACTCCATAAAAATACACCTGAAGCCCTTTATAATCTGGCCACAGACTGGCTCTGCGGTCACTTTTCATCTCTTGCCATTATACTTCCTATACCAAAAGCTAAACTATCCACCATTCTCTTCTCTCAGCAGGCACACATGCAGTCACACCCAGTGCCTTTGCACATGCTGTTCTGTGTAATGCCCTCAATCTCTGTAATCTGTTCATCCATCACAACCCAGTCCATATGTCACCTCATTTAAGAAGTCCTCCCTCACCCCAAGGCTGACTAAATCAGTCCCTCTTCTGTGCTCTCTTAGCACTTCGTCATGTTTCTATAATAGCTGTATCCTAAATGGACCCATCAACATATTTATCTCATATGTATTTCCTTTTTAACCAATATGAACTATGATCTTCATCATTATTTCCAGAGCACTTAGTTACTTACTTAACAGGTAGTAAATGTAGAATAAATGTCTATTAACTGAAAAAATTTATGAGTTCCAGGTAAGGCTGTCAGAAACATTCTTCCCACTAACACCACAGTAAAGATTCTTTGATCTCTGGTGAGTAAGTAACATGGAAAGAATTAAGATTAGCCTTGCTAACTGGAAAAAGAGCATTCAGAAACTTTAAATTTTGCTCAGTAAAGGTCTAATATAGACTAGAGTACTATAATAAATAAAGCATGATCTCTTGAGCCAGAAAATTTGGGTTCAAATTCAGGTCACCAGCAGAGTGTCCTTGGATAAATCTCTTAATCTCATGAAATTTTCCTATCCATAAAACAAGGATGATAACAACAAATATGTCACAGAATAAAACAAGGCCTCTAGAGTGAGTAAATCCCTTAACCTCTCTGGTGACAATTTTCCTACCTGGTAAAGAAGATTTAAAGAGGATGATAATGTCAGAGAGCTATAAGGCTTAACTAAGGGCAGACATATAAAAGTATTGTTTAAACAAAAGCTATTATCAAATGTAAATAGTTTTTCCAAGCATTAGCAACTACAGTAAATGGGAAGATTACAGCTAGAAGGAACATGTACACGCGTGGTGGTGGTGGGGGGATGCTAAGGTTAATAAAAGTCAGGTTCCACACCAGCTCATGCCGGTTGCCGTAGTTCCAACCCAAGCTTCTCCTGAAAGAAAGTTTCTATTCCCACGGGAGCACTGGCAGAGGTTCAGGTAGAAGGGCAAATATTTTTAGAAAGATAGAAAAGATATGCATTTATTCATAAAATATATATTAAATATCCACCATGTTGCCCAGTACTAACAATGACAACTCAAGCCTACTATCCTAAGGAAGTGCCTATACTATTTTTTATGTATTTTCATAAAGATGAAAATATATGAAAAGTCAGTATTTCTTACCCAAGCTGAACTGTAGAGCTAAGAGCTAGCCCTATATTCACAGAAGAACATTAACTATTCACCTCCAGTTAATGTCAAACTTGTAACTATTAATAGTATGCAAAGAGATAATCTGTAAGAATCGTTGTATTTAAGGGCACCTGGGTGGCTCAGTCAGTGGGCCAACTCTTGATTTCAGCTCGGGTCAGGATGTCAGGGTCCTGGGACCAAGCCTCACATCAGGCTCTGTGCTCGGCACAGAATTTGCTTGTCCCTCTACCTCTGGTGCTCTCCCTGTTTTCTCTCTCTCAAATAAATAAATAAAATCTTAAAAAAAAATAAAATGGAAAGAACAGGTATATTTAGCTGAAATACAAGTTTCACAAGGATTTTTTTCTCGATGGAACATACTCACCCAAGGCAGGGTATCCAAGGTAAAATCGATCTGCTCCCAACCATCCGAGGAAAAGAGACAGTGCAACTGCCACCTTGTATGAATAGCCATTTCTGTACAAAATTAGAATCTGAGTGTTATATACATGTATTTCCAACATGCAAGCATTTTAGGAAAAAAAATTAATTATCACTTATTTGTTAATTTGTTCATTGATCCATTCATTCATTTAATTAATGCCTTTTGGGTAGCTACTGCATGCCAGGCACTATTCTAGGCCAATGGGATATATTAATGAACAAAAGAAAAAAGATCACTGTCCCCAAAGAGCTTTCAGTCTATAGGTAACAAGCAATAAAAATAAATATTTTAAAAGTAAATCATATATTATGTTAAAAAAGTCGTAAAAGGGGGCACCTGGGTGGCTCAGTCAGTTAAGCGGCTGCCTTCAGCTCAGGTCTTGATCTCAGGGTCCTGGGATCAATTCCTGGGACTGAGCCCTGCATTGGCTCTCTACTACGAAGGTCGTCTGCTTCTCCCTCTCCCTTTGCCCCTCAGTTCCCCCCACACACCCCTTTCATGCTCTCTCTCATATAAATAAATAAAATCTCAAAAAAAAAAAGTCACAAATGCTATTAAAAAAAAGAGGTGGAGCAGATCATTGAGGGAATTCAGAATGCCAGGGGTACAGACGAGGGTGATACAAGATATAAACAGAGTAATAAGAGTAGGCATCATGGAGAAGGTGGTATATGAACAAAGACCTGAGGGAGCTGGGTTAGCAGTGCCACACCCCTCAGGGAGGAGCACCCCAGGCAAAAATAACTGCTAAGGCAAGCACAGCATACCCGACATGTTTGAGGTCTATAAAGGAGGCCAGTATAACAGCAGGGAATTAGAGAACAGAAGAATAGCAGGAGCTGAGGTCAGAGAGATGACAAGGGGCAAAAAGGGCAAATCATGTATGGCCTTGAATATCACTTTGGTTTGTACTCTGAAGGATACGGGAAACTATTACAGGATAAGCAGTAGTTTAAGCAGACGTGTGATATGATCTGATTTCGATTTTAAAATAACTAGCTGCTGTGCTGAAAACAGACTTTAGGGTAGTACTTGTGAGCTACTGTCACAATAACATTGTATAACAAACCTCCCTAAACCTCAGTGGCTTAAAACAATAAGCAATTATCCTCACACTTGCACACCACAATTGACTGTGGTTCAGCTGATCTAGGGCAGGTTCAGCCAGGAGACAGCTGCCTCAGGCTAAAGTTCTGGTCAGTTTGAATCAAAGCTACTTATTTGGTTCAAATCAGTTCCTCTTAAGTTTTTCTAGGGCCCAAGCTGAAGATGTAGCATTTACCCGGGACAAGTTCTTTTCAGAACCTATCACCAAGATTCAAGAAGAAAGACAAACCTCACAAGCATGTTTAAGCCCCTGCTTGTTTCATACCTGCTAGAATTATATACGTCAAATACAATCACAGGGTCAAGCCCCAAACCAACAGAGTGTAAAGTATACACTACCCAGTTAATAGTGATTGAGAGGGATAAATTTGTTGAACAAATACGAGCTACCACAAGGATAAAGGAGTCTGAAGGCTCTTGCCATAATCCAGATGAAAATTAATAGTGGCTTGAACTGGAGTTTTAGCAAAAGAAACACTAAGAAGTGATCAGATTCCAGATATATTATGAAGTATAAAAACTAGATTTCCTGATATATTTAATTTAGGGAATGAAAAAAGAAAGGAATGAGAATAAAGCTAAAGATTTTGTCCTATGTAAGTAGAGGGATGAAGCTAGCATTAACCGAGATAGGGAAGGCTGAGGGTAGACTAGATGTTGGAAGAATGTTCAGGATTTCATTGTTAGACATGTGATATGATATTTGAGATATTTATCAGATATCCAAGTGAAGTTGTTCAAAAGACAGCTGGATTTATAAGCCTAGAGTTAGGGAGGGAAATCTAGGCTGGAGATATAAATTAGGGAGTTACAAGCATATAGAAGTGTTTTAAACCAGGACATTTCTATGTGAGTAGAGACAAAAAAAAAAGAAAAGGAAAAAAAGAGAGAGACAGAGAGAGAGAGATTCACTGAGCCTTGAGATACTCCAACATTAAGAGATCAAGAACAGAAAAAACTAGAAAGGAGACTGAGAAGAGTTAATAGTGAGGAAGAAGTAAAACTAGAAGAGTGTGGTATACTGGAAGTCAAGGGAAGACAGTAGTGTATTAAGGAGAACAGAATGATCGGTTGTGCCAAATGTGACTGACACATCACATAAGTAATGGTTGAGAATTTACAGCTAAATTTCATCAAAAAGAGTTCGTTAGTGTCCTCAGCAAGGGCAATTTTAGTGATGTGGTACAGGGAAAAGACCAAACAAATCAGGCTTAAGAAAGCCCGGAATGAGAAAAAAAATTGAAGAACAAGAGTATTAGACAACTCTTTGAAGGAGTTTTGCTGCAAAATGGAAATAAAGAAACAGAGAAGTAGCTGGAGTTATTGTTTTAAAATCAAATCTGAATTATGTCAGTCTTACAATCCTGGTTTTGTTTTTTTTTAATTTCACTCACAATTAGGACATTTGAGGGTTGTTGGGGGAAATGGTAGATGGACCAGAGACCCTGTTTATGCATCTAATATTGAAAGGATGTCATATTTTATGCTGAGGGCAGTGATGGCCCATCTACCCTGGAATGGGGCACCAGACTAGAAACAGAGAATTAAATCAGTAGGCTTTGTAGAAACTCAAGCCCAAAAACTGGGCAGTAGCAGTAGGCGAGAAATGTAAACAAAGTTGGGAAATACTAAGAAGGCAGAAGTAACCACACTAAATGTGGGGAATGAGAGAAAAGGAGAAGTCAAGAATGTTCCAATGTTTCAGCTTAAGAAACTGAGTAGGATAGGTGCCGTTCACTAAGACAAAGGAGGAGATGGTTTGAAGGAGAAAGTGATAGACTGAGTTTGGGATCTTAATATACATAAAGATGGTGAGAAAATCTAAAGGGGTGAATGAATGAAAAAGGGAACAGGACAAGGATATAATCTTGCGGGTATCAAGATTTAAGGAAAAAACAAAAGAAGAGGAATCAAAGAAAATAGAAGAGTGTTTTACACTAGAACTCAAGGAAAGAATTTTAAGAGGAGGAAATGCCAAATGCTGTCAAAGAAAGATTAAGATATGGACTATAAAGATCCATTTGATAGAGAACAAATACTGCTGGAGAATTTCAGCATGGCTAAAAGCTGGACTCCATTAGATGGAAAAATTCATAAAAGGTAAGTATTATAGGAACAAACCTTTCAAAAAGCTTGGCTAGAAAGGGGAGTGAAACTAGAAACACAATTACCTATATATTAGATCACCCTAAAGAATAAGCTGAAAATGGGCGGCGTAGCAGAGACTAATTGTTCACTGAACCACTGCTCTTTTTCTCATGGACATACTGCAGAGTTACATACTCTAGCCCATCTTGCAGTTATGTATAGCCATAACTAAGTTTTGTCCAATGTAATGAAGACAGAAGTGATGTACGCCATTTCTAGATCTGGTCCATAAGACACACCTACCCAGGGTTCCTTTTCCTCTTTCCCATCAGCTGGCTGAATGGAAAGGGCTCTGAGGATGAGAGGAAGCATAGCCACAGGTCCTACATGACTGCATGGAGCAAAAATCACTCCCCTTAGCTCACCCAGCCCTCCAGGCCAACACCAACCGGACTATGATGTGAGGAAGAAATAACTTTTTTTGTGTTAAGCCACTGAAATTCTAAAGACATCTGTTAGAGCAGTTAGTCTGCTCCAGCTAAAATAGCTAGCCAGTATAAATAGGTATGTGGCTTGGTGATCAATCAGACAAGGTTACCAGACTTCAGTTTCTGGAGAATACATTATAGAATGACTGTATCTGCAATATTAAGATGGGAGTTTGCTTTTTTTTAAAGATTTTATTTATTTGACAGAGAGAGAGAGAGAGCGAGCACAAGCAGGCAGAGTGGCAGCCAGACTGAGGGGGAGAAGCAGGCTCTCCAGTGAGCGGGAAGCCCAATGCTGGACTCGATCCCAGGACCCTGGGATCATGACCTGAGCCAAAGGCAGCTGCTTAGCTGACTGAGCCACCCAGGTGCCCCAAGATGGGAGTTTTCATCAAGTTTCAATATTATACACAGTTTGAAAAAGAATATGCCTATAGGAGAAGGAAAATAGTGAACTCGGAAAGGACCATTCAGTGAATAAGAATTTGTCAGTGAGTATTCAGTAGCTGACCAGCAGCTGGCTCTTTGGTAGGCATATACAAATACTATGGTATAAGAAAATGATTTATGGGGTGATCTTAATTTTGTGACTTACCATTAAAATTACCCATCAATTTAGCTCCCCTTGTTCTGACTCAATGATCATTAAGCAAATTCTATTTTGGAACTATAGATTTTACTATAAGAGGGGAATAAATTGGCCAGTATACTTGCTAGTATCTGACTTCCCTGATAATTACGTTTCTTCTCATAACTAATACCAGTGTCTTGTGAGCATGATTAGTACAACTCAGTCGCACTGAGCCTAATCTACTCAGAGACACTGAAAGAAAAACCAGAATTAACCTGGAAATTGAGTAACAGACCATTATGGTGTTACCATTATAGGTAATATAAACCTGTAAATCCAACCTGAGTGGTTAGCTGTTCTCAACAGATGACGGATTTTCTAAGTTGTTGTATTGTAACCTACGATGTCTTAGATCAGCACTTAATAAATTGGTTGTCATTTGGAATTTTTATGGTAGAAATATCAATGCAGGGACACCTGGGTGCCTCGGTCGTTAAGTGTCTGCTTTCGGCTCAGGTCATGATACCAAGGTCCACAGATCGAGTCCCACATTAGTTCCTTGCTCAGTGGGGAGCCTGTTTCTCCCTCTGCCTGCTGCTTCCCCTTGCTTGTTTATGGTCTGTCTCTCTCTCTCTCTCTCTTTTTCTCTGACAAATAAATAAACTCTTTAAAAAAAAGAAATATCAATCCATAAATTCAGAACTTGGCTAAACATGTATAAGTACTTGGGAAGTCCTTCCTTTTAGCAATTTTTACTTTACTAATGACAAATCTTAGAACCCAAAAAGCTTAAGTGATTGGCTTAGGATTACACAGCAAGATAGAATGTAAAGCTCCTCATTAACTCAGCGAAGAGGGGGGTCAAAGAAAAATAAGACTCCATTAGTAGTTTCTAGGAATTCTAACAGACCTGGTAGAAATAGCCAAGTAGTTAGAAAGAGAGAAGAAGAAAAGGAAGGAAGGAAGGGAGGGAGGGAAGAAGGAAGGGAGGGAAGGACGGACAGACACAGTGGTTATTTCATGATCCAAGTGTAAATACGTGCAATCAAGTAAAATTTAACAATGTCAGTTAAAAGATAAAAGTAGAGTGCCACCAGTTAATAAGAATGGGTAAGGATGCCTGGTGGCTCAGTCATTAAGCATCTGCCTTCTGCTTGGGTCATGATCCTGGAGTCCCAGGATCGAGCACCACATCGGGCTCCTGGCTTGGCAAGAAGCCTGCTTCTCCCTCTCTCACTCCCCCTGCTTGTGTTCCCTCTCTAGCTATGTTTCTCTGTGCAAAAGAAATAAACAAAATCTTTAAAAAAAAAAATAACACGGGGTAAAATAAATCATGTTTTTAGTACAAGGCAGAAATATAATAAGATGTTAGCTTTACTATAGCAAAAATAAAAAGCAAACTTAAAAGTCCTTTAAACAAAGAACACTCTTAACAAAATAAAGCCATATCATCACCCATATCTATTATAAAGAATGAAAATTTCAAAAGGCCCTTAATATGCAAATGATTAATAATTAACATTCTTTTATTTTTTTAAAGATTTATTTGAGAGAGACAGAGAGACAGAAAGGGAGAGGGAGACAGAGAATCTCAAGCAGACTCCATACTGAGCACAGAGCCCAAACTCACCACCCTGAGATCATAACCTGAGCCAAAACCAAGAGTCAGAGATTTAACCAACTGAGCCACCTAGGCGCCCCAACATTCTTTTAATACTAGAAGTAAATGATCCCTTTTTTGCACGTTAGAAATTCACCAAATTTTAAAAACAGAATTTTTCATAACTCATTCAGTGGCATAAATTGACTGAATTAACATGGCAGAAAGCTTTACAGTCTTTACTTATCCAACAGAGTGAACTATTGTGCTTTACATGGTGGTAAATTGCATTTATATTAACAATATGCACGTTTAAAATAGAGGTTTTCTGAGAAAAGCAAAAAAGATAAATTAAATTAGTGCAGGATTTTTCCTGTAAATTAACTCTTTATCTCTTTACTCATGCAGTCAAGATACAGCATAGGCAAGTAACCTGAAAATTTAGCTTCAGTAATGGACTTACACATTTCGGCAAGATACAGGCTTGTGAAAACCAACTTCATTTCCAGTAAAATGTGTTTCATTGCCACCAAAATCCTTACAAGTTATGTTGGGTGCTGGAAAACAAGGAACTAAAGGCGGGGGCGGGAGGGAAAAAGCAAGAAACCACTGTGTTTTCTTCTGCAGAAAAGGTATGTAATCATGTTTAAGACTAGCAAAAAGCACAAGAAAATGCAAAATTATAACACACCACCTCTCAATATAACATCTGACATGAGACTTTAGGTTAAAGTATCCAAAGGATAACACGATATAGTGGTCTGAACACAAAAATATAAGAATTATCACGTTGGGTTCGATGCGTGACCCTTCTATTTCAGTCTTCTGCCTCTGACAAAGGCAACAAAGGAAGAATTGCACGGCGTTATTGCCCTTAACTTCATCTCTAGGGTAAAGACTACTTCTCAAATTTCTGTTGGTAATTCATTGGGTAATTCATCAGATTTAACATGATCTGATTTTGTATTTTCAGTTTATATTAACTCTTTCAGAAGGCAGTTACTATAAATTAAGATTCTTTTCACCTACTCTAAATGGATTATTTTCTTTTTTAAAAATTGTTTGTTCATTTTATTTATTAAGTAATTCCTATGCCCAACATGGGGCTTGAATTCAGCACCCTGAGATCAAGAGTCACATGCTCCACTGATTGAGCCTGTAAGGCACCCCCTCCCCCAGATTACTTATTCTGAATGTATTTATTTTTTTATTCCCTCTCAGAATTGATGTAGCATACCATTTTAGCATTTACCATTTTTGATCTTTACTCCTACCCAGATGACATAATAAGAGGAATTAATACAGAGCTTACTGTGTGTTAGGCAGGAGCTGTCCTGAAGCCTTTATAGCTTCATTGTGTCAACACCAAGAACTCTGGAAGGAGAATGACCTATGCATTGCCTCTTTCAGAACCTTGATTCCTTGTAGATAAAAATAGCACTAAAATCACCTACTTCATGGGACCATTCTGGGGATTAAATATGACATCAAGTACCTAGTACAAAGCACAGCATACAGTAGCTATTCAATAAATGTTATTGCCTTTTCCTCCACCATTTCTGATTAAAAGGTACTAATGCTTTTAGGCTAGTTTCAGACTGCTTATCTCTATGTTTGGTATCAATAATTACACGATTTGTTTTATTTGAGAAAATGAAAATACTTTGTATAATAGTCTAAAAAAAACCCACAGAAGCCCTAAAGTTTTATCATAAAGGAAAATGGTATTCATTTTCTGTCTACTTTATAATTATCTTATGATTTCCAACAAATCATTGTCCTTTCACAGGCCAGAGTAGTACACTGAGAAAATGATGCTGGAAAAAAATGTACAATTACTTCATACACTTTTGTTGGGTTATTGAAAGTTTAAACTATGTCACCTATAAGCTGAATTTAATATATTTACATGTCCAAAACCAGGTGCTCACACTCAAAAACACAAATTCAGTATAACTGAGAACCATTTACACAAGCAAAAAAGTAATAAAAGGGAAGAGGAAGAGTGAGGAAATAATACACAGCTGACTCTTGAACACTGGTTTGAATTGTACATGTATACTTATATGTGGATTCGCCTCAAGGAAGACAACACAGTACTGTAAATACATTTTCCTTATCATTTTCTTAATAACATTCTTTCCTCTAGCTTACTTTATGTAAGAATACAGTATATAGGGGCGCATGGGTGGCTCAGTGGGTTAAGCCACTGCCTTCAGCTCAGGTCATGATCCCAGAGTCCCGGGTTCAAGCCCCACATTAGTCTCCCTACTCGGCAGGAAGCCTGCTTCTCCCTCTCTCACTCCCCCTGCTTGTGTTCCCTCTCTCGCTGTGTTTCTCTGTCAAATAAATAAACAAATAAATAAATAAATAAATAAAAAGAATACAGTATATAATACAACATACCAAATGTGTGTTAATCAACTGTCATCGATAAAGCTTCTGGCCAACAGTAGGCTATCAGCAGTTAAGTTTTAGGGAAATCACAAATTATACACAGACCTTCTATTGCATAGGGGTCAGAAGGGTCAACTGTACTAGGAAATAAGTAAGAGACGACATTGTAACTGAGCCAGAAATTTAGATCAGAGCTTCCTGATAGTTAAGACAGAAAGTCTGACAGAGCTTTTGTGGTATAATTGAAAGAGAGCATTCCAATTCACCTCTGTGCGACTGCGGGAACTTGGTTTGGTTCATGGCCCAAGGGAAACACAGAGAAAGTCCTCAGTAAGAATGTTTACACACACACACACACACACACACACACACACACAAAGAGGTTTTCCACATAGCCATTTCTTGACGCCAGAAAGAAGCAAGGATTTATAATCTACAGAGACAGGGCAAAAGTTAACAGACAAATTACATGTAGCTGTTTGGACACCTGTCCTGATACTGGGATAAAATGCACTGACTTTTCTGAATAAATTACCATCATGACCCTTAGCTATAAATACCTCTTGAAAATCTGCCATCTTAGGTCACGTCTAGAGCTATATAGTAGATAACTCAAAATCGAGATTAGCCAATGTCTAAAATGCTCGTACTCCCTGTTGTTGACCAAAAGAAGACCAATATGCTCTATTTCAATGGCCAAGAGCAATTTTGCCCCCCAGGGAACATTTGGCAATATCTGGAGTCATTTTTGGTTGTTACCCCTAGGGAGCTACTACTGCTACCTAGAGGGTAGAGGTCAGGGATGCTCCTAAACATCCTACAATGTATAAAACAGCCTCCTCACAACAAAGAATTGCCTGCTCGAAAACATCATTAATCTCAAAGTTGAGAAACCCTGCTCTAGACCAGTGGTCTTCAAAAAATTTTGCTCACACACTCCCTAAAGTAACTTTTTACAACTCTATACTCCCTTATACTCTTAAGTTGATATCTGAAGTTTTTCATCGCAGACTTAAATGGTTGGAAAAAATATAATTTCCAGCATATTATAAATACTGCCATTAAATGTTACAGCACAATTTACAATGGAATCTAACCACCGCAGCAATTAAATAGCAATCACCATCCAACAGAGAATAGATATGAAAGAGCTCCTCTTGAACACTGAGAAATTTGGGGGTATCTGGGTGGCTCAGTCAGTTAAGCATCAGACTCCTGAGTTTGGCTTAGGTCATGATTTCAGGATCTTGAGATCAAACACTGCACTGGGCTCTGTGATCACTGGGGAGTCTGCTTCACTTCCCCTCCCTCACCGTGAGCTCCCTCACTCTCTCTAATAAATATATAAATCTTTAAAAAAGTAAAATTCAGAAAATGTACATCAATTTTAGGAAAAGTAAACATAATATCTGAGGGTCTGGACATCAACAATTCTTTTAAAGACACCTGTTATGGGCTGAATTATGTCCCCCCAAAAAGATATGTTTAAGTACTAATCTTCAATACCTCAGAGTACAACCATATTTGGAAATAAGGCCTTCGGAGATGTAATCAAGTTAAAATGAGGTCATTAGGGTGGGCCCTAATCCAACAGGACTGTTGTCCTTATGAATAGGGGAAATCACATGCATACATAACAGGGAGAAGATGACTTGAAGATACACAGACAAAATGCTATGTGAGGACAGAGGCAGAGACCAGACTGATGCAGTTACAAGCCAGGGAATGCCAAGGATTGCCAGCCACAACTAGCAGGTCAGAAGAGGGGAGTTTATATTCCACCTAGAGTCTGAGAGGGAGCATGGCCCTGCCAACACCTTGATTTCAGATCTCTACTCTCCAAAACTGAGACCGTCAATGTCTGTTGTGACACTCTTATAACAGCTGTAGGAAACTACTTCAATAATGATACCTGTTTAGCTCTTGAAACCCTCTACCTTCAGGAATATGTATACAAGAGTTCAGGCATCAGGGATATAAACCAAAGAGATGTCTAGTTTAAAAAGCTAGTTTTTTGCCTTGATGAGGACCATTCCACCTCTACAAAGAAGTGACCTGCAAGAAACCTATAAGCACAAGTTTTTCCTCAAAATGGGTTTTTAATTTTTTTGAATCCTCAAAGTAGTAAGTTCTGGATTGGCAAACTGTGCCATAAAACAGAATTCTAGGGGTGCCTGGGTGGCTCAGTTGGTTAGGCAACTGCCTTCGGCTCAGGTCATGATCCCGGAGACTCGGGATCGAGTCCCACATCGGACTCCCTGCTCGGCGGGAGGCCTGCTTCTCCCTCTCTCACTACCCCTGCTTGTGTTCCCTCACTGGCTGTGTTTCTCTCTGTCAAATAAATAAATAAAATCTTTAAAAAAAACCACACAGAATTCTATTGCTAAATTTTAGATAATCTTCCTCTAAATGTATTACCTTATACTAACTTGCTCAGTTTGAGGCTGTGATTTTGTCTTATAGCCTTGTGAGATCTTTCTGCAGACTATCTAAAATCAGATCTTGAAGAGAGAGTTGCAATGCAAAATGCTATAATTATGATT
Source organism: Spilogale gracilis (assembly GCA_004023965.1). Taxonomy (NCBI): domain Eukaryota; kingdom Metazoa; phylum Chordata; class Mammalia; order Carnivora; family Mephitidae; genus Spilogale; species Spilogale gracilis. The sequence continues at coordinate 83,998 of PITA01005711.1, read as the reverse complement.
CTAGTTGGGGTTATTGTCCAATACACCTTGTCTAATAAAAATGCATTGTTTCTTGAGATAACAGTTTCCTGTACAACATTTTAAAAAATCAAACACTGATAGGTGAGTTGTAAAAAGGCATTATAAAAACATTAAATACTAAGAAATCATATCTATTTTCAATTAGCACTACTGTTCAAACAATAAATTTTGAAAATTACAGTCTTCAAAGATAAATATCATTTCTGTAATAGGAAATGACTTATATTTGACATAAGACATAGAGAAAAATGCTTAGTGCTCCAGGCTCAGAAGCTCAGGAAAGCTACAGTGAAAAAAGGTGCCAGAATGAAGAGGAAACCACACTGCTATAAGGATTCTAAAGTTTGAGAGAAGTATGAGCTAATTATTTCAAGGGATGAAAATTATGTACTTTAGTGAGGAAGGATAAGCTGCTGCTCCAAATACATACAGAGATTACACGAGAAAATAATAAATAAGAGAAATGTCAATACTGATTTAATCATATTTCTTCAAATTTACAGTGAATTCCAAAGAACAGAACTTTAGAACTGGACAAATGTAAGTTTAAATCTAAACTCTGTTAACTTAATGAGTCTGTTCCTTTGAGCAAGTTACAAAACCTTACCAAAGCATTTTTGTCGTCTGTGAAATGTGGATATTACTCTTGTAACAGTATGGGTATGTAGTAAAAGCATATGGTATATAAAGCATGATACCTGGTTAGAGAACATGTTCAACAAGTATTAGGTTCTCCACTGTAACAAATTAGAGAACTTCAATATTGAGAAAACTAAGAATGAACCTGACGTGAGAAATAAATTGTAACCCTGGGAATGGCTGTAACATTAAGGGAAGATTTTGTGTAATGAAATTAATCAATCAAAAGAAGCCCATGATACTAGAGTTTGTCTTTACATACTTTATGATAATTTCTTTTGGAGCCCCCTCCTTTTTTTTAAAGAGTCTCTGTGCCCAACATGGGCCTTGAACTCATGATCCCAAGATTAAGAGCTGCATGCTCTACTGACTGGGCCAGCCAGGTGTCTCACTGACCCTTATTTTTTAAAAATTCTGTTAAGTAAACAAAACTAATAATATGCTCCTTTTTTTCTAGATTCTAAGCAATTAAATGACTTGACAAAAGCCTTATAAGTAGGTAACACTCTGGAAATCCTAGGCTAACACTCATTATTTCTTAATATTCTTTCCATTATACCATAATTCCATGCTTCCATTGATTTCAGGAATATGCAAAAATAAATCAATATAAGACTAAAAAGCCAGTTACCAATAAAAGGTTAACTAGTAGATAAAATTAAGCAACGTGCTACAAACTGAAAACTACTCAATTCTCAGATTTCCTGTTTAAAAAAAAAAAAAATTTTTGCTCCGGGGACACCTGGGTGGATCAGTTGTTAAGCATCTGCCCGGTCCCAGGGTCCTGGGATCAAGCCCCACATCAGGCTCCCTGCTTGGTGGTAAGCCTGCTTCTCCCTCTCCTTCTCGCCGTGCTTGTGTTCCTTCTCTCGCTGTCTAATAGATAAATAAAACCTTAAAAAAAGTTTTGCTCAACCAATGTCTACAGATTTAGATGGCATCAGTTTAAACCAGTAAGTACACAGTATTTCTCAATTATAAAAAGAAGCATTATTTTTTAAATGGAAAAAAGCTATCAGAAACAAATAATGATGTTTCATAACGATCAAAAGGACTGACCTAAGAAGTAAGTGGTCTGGAATCCTACTCCAGTTAACATCATGGCTGTGGATTATAGTCTTGATCTGTTAGATTTAAGGGTCAAAACCTGATTTTAGGATCCTGTACTACAAAAAAAAATTTATAAAAGCATTACTTAGTCATTTGATAAAATTAGAATATGGATGGTAAAGTACATACATTAATATTAATTTTACTAAAGTTTACAGAAACTAAAATATCTCTATTCTTAGGAAAAACACAGAAACACAAGGGCAAAAGACATACAAATTGAGAAAGAAAATGCATGAGCACACGATGATAAAGCAAGAATAATGTGTTCACAACTGGTGAATCTGAACAAAAGATGTATGGGTGTTCTCTACACTATCTTTTTTTAAAAGATTTTATTTATTTACTTGTCAGAAAGAGAGACAGATCGAGACAGAACACAATTAGAGGGAGCAGCAGGCAGAGAGAAAAGCAGGCTCCTTGCTGAGCAAGGAGCCCAATTCAGGACTCAATCCCAGGACCCTGGGATTGTGACCTGATCAAAGGCAGATGCTTAGCCAACTGAGCCACCCAAGCATTCCTTTTTGTACTACTCTTATTCTTGCAACTTTTCTGTAAGCTTGAAACTATCTCCAAGTAGGGGCGCCTAGGTGGCTCAGTCAGTTTAAAGTTTGATTCTTGATTTCAGCTCAGGTTATGATCTCAGGGTCGTGAGATCAAGTCCAATGTCAGGCTTCAGGCTAGGTGTGGAGTCTGCTGGAGGTTCTCTCTCCACATCCCTCCTCCTCACTCTGGGTTTGTACATGTGTTCACACTCTCTCTCTTTAAAAGTACATAAAAATATTTTAAAAAGAAAAAAAAGATATTATCTCCAAATAAAAAGTCTAAAAATCTACATCCCTCCTCTTCACTCTGGGCTTGTACATGTGTTCACACTTTCTTTAAAAGTAGTACATAAAAATATTTTAAAAAGAAAAAAAAGACATCTCCAAATAAAAAGTCTAAAAATAACACTCTTTGCATTACTAATTTATGTTGTTAGAAGTTAGGGTAATAGGGTGCCTGGGTCGCTCAGTGGGTTAAAGTCTCTGTCTTCGGCTCAGGTCATGATCTCAGGGTCCTGGGATCGAGGCCCGCATCAGGCTCTCTGCTCAGCAGGGAGCCTGCTTCCTCCTCTCTGCCTGCCTCTCTGCCTACCTATAATCTCTCTGTTAAATAAATAAAATTTTTAAAAAAAAGAAGTTAGGGTAATGGGTGAGTACAAGACAGCATGAGGGGGCTTTTAGTATAATAATAATGTTATTTCTTGATTTGGAAATAATCACAAATGCGTTCAACTTGAGAGAAATCACTTGAGTTATGCTTACGTGTACTTTCCTATAAATATATTTCAATAAAAACTTAATAAAAAAGACCTGCCAAAGGACCAGAGCAAAAATTTCATGAGATGGAGTCTAAATACTTTTGTATTTCATTGATCTGAAAATTGAAAATACTTGCCTATGTATGTCTGTACAATCTAGACAGAACATTCTTTCATATATCATCCATATCAACTAGTAGAAGCCTGCCATGTAATTTCTCAATAATACAGTAAATAAATAATTTCTCAATAAATAATAAATATCCTAGAATATAATTTTTATTAAGGTAATTGTCTTGATCGAATTATTTTAATCAATTTAATTATCAAATTATTACAAATCACTTCTCAAAAAATAAATATGCTTGTTAGTTGGCATTAGGCTAAATGGAATCTATTTTTCTTTTTAATTGTAAGAGTTTATTTGAGCAAAAATCAATTTGCATTGGGCTGTGCCAAAGTGAAAGTGTTCAGAGTGCTCTGTCCCAGCTGTAGGAGTTAGAAGACGTCTATAGAGAAGAAAGAAAGTTATTTGATTGGTTATACCTTAAGAATCTGCCTTATTTGGAAACTTACCACTGACTTTTTGTGATGGATTGTCCTTGTTTTGTTTTGTTTTGTTTTTTTAATTGAAGTGTATAGTTGACACACAGTATTACATTAATTTCGGGTGTACAACATAGTGATTGGACAAGTCTATACATTATGCTATGCTCACAAGTGTAGCTACCATCTGTTCCTAACAATGCTATTATAATAGCAGTGATTTCCCTATGCTGTACCTGACATCCCTGTGACTTAATTCACTCCATAACTGGAAGTCTGTATCTCTAATTGGGAACCATTTTAAGATCATATTAATTTAATGTTACAGTTGAATTACTTTGCCTTTGGTCCCAATTCTTCTAACTTGAAATTACCCTCTTGTAAAATATTGTTCTCATTCATCCCTACCAAAAAGTACCGTTAAAGAAAATTAAACTTAGTTTGAGGATTCTATAATAGTCCTTCGTATACACAGTGAAAAAACAGAGGAAGAATCATCTTGGCTGGAGGCTGAGAAAGATCATTTAACCCACACTCTTCACAACTCTTAATGTTTTCCTCCTTTAACCGATCCTTTAATCGGTTCCATGTTAGGATCCAAAAACATGTTTCAAGGGTCATTTAGATGTCCTCTCTGATCAGGACTTAGAAGTGATTCACCATGACTACTCCACTACCCCTTATGTGTTTTTAAAAGGCAAAAAAGAAAAACTTTCCATGGACAGACACAGCCTCATGAGCCTTGGGCTGGGAAGACAGAATCTATCCTAGCTCTCACCTAGCTACCAGTGCCATGTACGAATTGTATATCCATATGCGGCCACTCTGTGACTTATCTTTGTCTCAGAAACTTTACTTTTTTCTTAAAATCATGATAATGACTTAAAGTCATTTATTTACTAATCTACATGTTATATATGTTCCCACATTCAATAAGGCACTTGGTTTCTTCTCTCCAAATGAATAATCATATCATTTCCTGTTATAAAAAACCTTCCTCTTATTGTCCTGCAGCTCTTCACTTACATCAACTATGAGTACTTACCTGATAAGCCATGATAGTACCGTAATAACTCCAGTCCTTTTACTTCCTACTAGGCCAATCACTTGATATTGCATGTTTATTAACTTACTTATTAATAACTGCACAAGTGGATTCAAACTTATTTTACATAAGAGACTCCCAAATGAAGGGCAAAGCTCTTTGGGGCAGAAGCTATCTATTCTTTTTATTGCATAATTTCCTTCAAAATCCTCATACCTGCAAAGAAGCCAACAGGCTAGAAAATGCTTTTTGAGATAGGCGGCTGCTTGCTTCCTAATTTATTAGATACCTGAGACAAACAGTATTCACTGATTTCTAATATCTTTCATATAAATGGTTGAGTATCTGAAAGCTGAGTCTTCGTTATATATGTTAACTCCATTCTGTGTCCAGAAAGCACAACATAAAAGACTGAACCGTAAAACAGACAAATCAGAGTATACTTGTAAATCAACTCAAAAAACAAAGTTCCTTTAACATATCTAAACAAATGTATACATATTAAGCAATATCTGCTATACAAATCATACATATACACATATATGTAAAACCTATTACTATTTATATGGTAAAACTTCACTACATCAGAATAGTAGCTAAATGCCAATTGTAAAAGTTTAACACCACCAATTTCAAGTATCTTTGTTGACTATAATTGGGCTAATAGTGTGCCATAATATAAAGACATAAAAAATAGAAGATCTGCTTTTTAAAATATATACAAATTTATAATCTAGGTCAATTATTTGAATATGTTGAAAAACATGAGTTTTTTGTTATAAGAAAAACAAATACTTCAATCTCATTTACATAATGAATCTATTTGAGATGTTATTTAAAAAGAAAATATCAGTTACTGTTTTATTTCCTGCCTAATACATAAAACAATCAGTATATATTCAATAGGTGCTCTTTTCTCAAAATAATAGCATGTAACTGGCATCATTATGTACCATGCCAAATAAGGCTAAATAGTTCCAACATACATCTGTCTGCCTCCCTTTCAACACATAGCCCTATAGAAGAAAAGACCAATCAGAACAATTCATTAGTTTTTATCTGGCATTCTACATATTTTAGAATAACAGAAGCTCTCCAAAATCACGAGGCTGAGGGTGGAATCTACTATCAAAATATCTCTATAAAACCAAAAAAAGAAAAAGAAAAAGAAAATATTGATGCATATTTAAAATCCTAACTGTAGGATGTACCTAAGTTTATTTTACAACTGTATAATATGGGTGATGTAAGTTCTCATTGGGCCTGACAGGGCTAACAGTCCCATTTTAAGCTCTTCTTTGGGTAATTAAAAATCTAAGTTAAGAAGCATCTCTGCAGTGGTGCCTGAGTGGCTCAGTTGTTAACCGTCCGCCTTCGGCTCATATCATGATCCCAGGGTCCTGAGATGGAGCCCCGCATCGGGCTCCCTGCTCTGCAGGAAGCCTGCTTCTCCCTCTCTCATTCCCCCAGCTTGTGTTCCCTCTCTAGCTGTGTTTCTCTCTGTCAAATAGATAAATAAAATCTTCAAGGAAAGAAAAAAAGCATCTCTGCATAAGCTACATAAACTGATTTCAAAGGTTTTTAAAAAAAGTGAATGAAAACTAAGAATAACATTCTTCTTAAATTAAATATCAGCAACCCCCAGCAAGTTGTCCAATTTAAGTCATTCTAGAAACTAAATAATGTTTTAACTCAAGAAAAAACACACATTTATTATTTTTAGTGATCACACAATGATTTATGAGGTAATGTTTCATAATTGTTTTTAAAAACATGTTTCTGGAAGTCTTACCATGAGCTGTGTAGTTTGTACAGTTAACTGGTTCTTGTGTAGCATCATTTATTTTTGGATCTTTACAAATATATGTGAGAGAAGTTAAGGAAATATGAACCACATTCCAACACAAAACATTATCATCTTATCTTTAATATCTTGTATTATATACTCGTGTTTACATTCACATGTTAAAAAATAAAAAGCTTTTTGTTGGTCCAAAGCAACAAGTACAACCATAAATATGCTTTTAGCATCACGAAATACTACTTGAACATTAATTTACTACAGGAAAAGTATACATACCAAAAGTTCTAGCAAAGGATGCCATCCCTAAAGAATATCAGTCAGGGTTTAAGCATAAAGCATAAAGGAAAACTGGAAATTAAAATCTTTACCAAATTATTGTGAGAAAGCTTCAGGTTAAAAAAAATCAGTTTCCAGAGATTTGATTGAACTCATTTATGGGGCCCTATCGTATTGTCACATACATAACTTCATGTAGCACAAATAACCCTGTGAAGTAGATAATATTATTCCCATATTACAGCAGCACAAACTGAGGCTCAAAGTTTGAGAGACCTATCCAAAGTCATGTAACAAGTGATAGGGAATAAAATCAGGTTTCCTGATTCCAAGCCTAGAGCGCGTTCCATTAAACCACAGAGAAGACAGCTTTTAGGTGAGTCTACATAGTCTCCTCAATAGGATCTTAAGTTTTGAAAACAGGTATAATAACTGTCCTCTAACCTCAAAATACTTGTGGGTGGCTTTTGTTTCCTAAATATGTTATTGACCCTAAAATGGGATAAATAAGGTATTCACAAGATGTCTCTGGAAACAGAGAACCTGACACATGTTTAAGGTTTTTTAAGCACTACTGGAAACCTCATCTTCATGCCAGAGGTTTCCAGTTTTCATCACCAAATGTTCAGCCACATCTCTCTAGGGTTCAAATTGTACAACTCTTCATACCAGCCAATTATTTCTCAGAATCTCTCTGACATTTTTGCCAAAAAAGACTCCACTTACTAGGTCAGTGATTCTCAAATTCCAAGCATAATGGTATTCAGCAAATCAGAGCTATTGTGTAAGCATCTAATAATGGGTGCCTCTCCCCAACTCACATAAAAGTAGTACAGGATAAAATTTTCTTAACTTTAAAATTCTGTCTCCCAGAGCCTTTCTTGTATCTCTGGCTTCTGTTATTAATTTTTCTGCTCTACAATTTGTATAAAATGATCTGATTTTGTACAAAAGTAGCTATTTTAATTTGACTGTAACTCTCATTTCATAATGGATCCTCCCTTCTGAACAGATTCACTTAACCCCTTCAGCCTCAGTTTCCTCATCTGTAAATAAATAACACAGATAGGCCTTATTATGTGCCAAGCATTGTTCTGAATGATTCACTGGCACTAATTTCTCACAACAAACCTTTAAGTTGGTAACATTGTTATCTACATTTCTACTCAAGAGAAAACAAAGGTCAGGTAATCCGCCCTCAGTTAACAGCACAGAGTAAATTTGCCCCCTGACAGTCTGGCATCTCACGGAGTTTGAGGATGATGTAACGTAATACGAACAGAGTTCATGATAACTGGCCAATATACAAGGGATATTTCGTTATTAACTACTTATTTGCCTCCGCCCCCAAGTCAGCAAACTTCTGGGGTGGAGCTTATCAATCTTTTTATTACTAGTGCTAGAACAGGGCCTGGCATACTTCAGGACCTGGGTGTTCGCTGGGCAAATACGCCCACCATAAGTTAATTAGTTAATAAGAAAAATAGGTGAATCAGAAGAGGAAGCACTAACCATCAGTAAAATCCCAGGGAAATCACACAAGTTGACCGCTGTCCTTCCCACCCCCACATCTCTTTTCACCTCCCAGAGTCCGTAGGTCATTAAAAGCCACAAGTCAACGATCCCTTAAGCCCACCATGGTCCGTGTTTAGGGCTGCGACCCACTCGCGACCCCTAATCTACCTCGCCCCCACGGCGGGGGAGGGGGTCCTCACAGAGGATATTGTCCCAATTTGAGGTCCTCGCACTTAAGCGTCTCCTCGCCACCGGCGGCGGCGATGGCAGCAGCTCCCCAAGGTCCCGTGGTGACTGACACGAACCACAAGACACCCAGGAGCTGGGTGGCCACGGCCTCCGGAGCAGCGGGCCAGGAGGGCCAGGTGGCCGCCATACTGGGGACGGGCGCGTCCCCCGCCACTTCCGGTTCCGCCTTTGCCTAGGCCGGGACGGGAGAAGGGCGGAGCGAGCGAGGCTCTTAAAGGGACCATTCCTTGGCTGGAGGCTTGTTTTTTTCCTTTCGGATTTACTTGCGAGCGCTGTGATTTGTCTTTGAGATCTCCAAGAAGGCTCGCTTTGAGAATAGTTGGCCCTGCATCCACGGCTTCCTCCCGAGCTAACCCTGCTGTGACTTTTCCACTTACAAATGTGCCAGCGGGACCCGGCTATATGTTAAGAGTTTTACAAATCTCGGTTAGTCCTGTTAGGATTTGGGTTTACAGATAATGAGACAGGCTCAAAAGACACTAAAAAGCATGTCGACCTTAGTTACTGAATTGGAATCAAATTGATATTTGCCTGATTTCAGAATCTGTACTCTTACTATTATGATATAATGACCTATTTGTTCGCTTAGAGAACTTATGGAAGGATCTCATACAGAACTTAAGGACTCCATCACAAAAATAGGCATTACACTTTTGTTTTAATAATGTACATTTATGCGAGTGAGAGGGCCTATAAAAAAGGGGGATTAAAGAATTTACGACCACACTAAGTGAAAAGTTGGAGTTTTTTTCCTCCATCTCTTCTTTCTAAATTTCTGTATATTCTAAAAATTCTATAGTGGGGATATCTTCTATCCTGGGCAGCACGTTTACTTAATTCTTTAGTGAAAGTTTAACCCATTTTCTCTAATGTTAAGAACGTTCAAATGTGGTGCCTCCTCATTCACAGTAGCACTAATTTTGAAGAATTGCATTACGCAGTGGTTCTCAAATTTTAGGCAGCATCAGTTACCTGGAAGCTTTTTTAAAACACCAAGAATGGAACCCACCCTCAGTTTCAGATTATGAAAATTTAGGGTGGAGCAGGATAATTTGCTTATGTGTTGAGTTTCCAAGTGATGCTGAGATTGCTAGTTCAGATACCACACTTGGAGAAGCGTAGAATAATGTATTATGTGAAGTATCATTTTGGAATAGGATGACATAAAAGTATTTACAGGAATATTTTAGTATTGTAACTACAGTTAAAATTTTTCTGAAAATAATTTTCAGCATTACTATGCTATCTTTATTTTTATTTTTTTGAAGATTTTATTTAAAGTAATCTCTAGGGGCGCCTGGTGGCTCAGCTGTGAAGCATCTGCCTTCAGCTCAGGTCATGATCTGGATCAGAGTCCCAGCATCTAGCCTTTCACAGGGCTACCTGCTCTGTGGGAAGCCTGCTCCTCCCTCTCTCACTCACCGTGCTTGTGTTCCCTCTCTGGTTGTGTTTCTGTCAAATAAATAAATAAAAACTTTAAAAAAAGAAATAAAAAATAAAGTAATCTCTACATCCAAAGTGAGGTTTGAACCTACAGCCGGGAGATCAAGAGTCACAGGCGTCCCTACTATGGTATTTTTAAATTAGAATATTTGTGCTTAATTAAAGATTTAAGTGACGGGAAATTTGAAATATACTAGTTCAATTTTTAAACTTCTTTTTTAAGTTTACTTCTCTCTTTTCTCTCTCTTTCCTCCTTTTATCCTTTCCTTTTTTCTTTTCTCTCTTTCCCTCCCTAGAAATATTTATCAAGCATTTACTATGTGCCCAACATCAGGCAAGACTGTATAGACTCAAAAAATGAAGAGATAAGAACCCAGTAATTAAACACCTCATGTTTACTGGGCAAAAGAGAAACAATCGAAGTACTGTTTGATCATTGTTAAAATAGAAGCCTGTACTAGTTACTGTAGTAAGAGAGGGGTTTTGATTAAGATATTCCTCCCAAAATGGTACTTGGTACACAATGTTTTGTCACTAGTATAAGAAAAATTAAAAATCCAGGCCAATGGGGTGCCTGGGTGGCTCAGATGGTTCAGTCTGCCTTCAGCTCAGGTCACAATCTCTAGCTCAGCAGGAAATCTGTTTCTCCCTCTCCCTCTGCCTCTTGTTTTCTCTCTCTCTCTCTCTCTCTCTCTCTCTCCATCTCTCTCTCACACGTGCCTGCACACAAAACAATAAATAAGACCTTAAAAAAATAAAGTAATGAATTAAAAATCCAGGCCAAACTGAAGGAACAGAGTTGTATCTTTATAGGATACATGAGCATCTAAAAATGTACAGCTTAGAAAACTATTAACTTTAAGTTAAAATAATACCAATGATATATGTAATACACAACTCAAACACCATCTCTCTGCCTTATACTAAGATGAAATTTAGCAAAGAGGTTGGGGTCAAGGATTAGCTAAAACCCAGGGATAAGTTTCAGAATATCTGCTACCATATTATCTGGTAATAAAAGACAATGACTTTGCATTTTGACTACCATTTTGATACACTTTCAGCATGTTCTGGTTTGATTCTCAGAATACAATCTAAAAATAATCAGAATGTGAAAGAAGAATTTCTAGTCTGAGTTTATTGAAATTAAAACAAAATTAGGTATTTTCCTGATGACTGCAGGAATATTGTTCTTTGTATTTGTATCATTTCTCATTTAGATTTGAACAATTAATTATCTGAAAATGCTTGTGTTTTCCTAATTAATCCCAACAAAATCTATTTTTATAGTTCTAATGATTATCTTCATTTTCTCCTGCAATGTATAAACTGAAAGAACAAAAGAGCCTCTCACAAAAGTAAGGAAACAATAGAAAATTATTAACTCTTGAACTGATAGTACACTTAAAAAATTCACTTTTTCAGGCTCTGCCCACATTTTCCACCAAAACTACAAGTAAATACCCCACTCCCCTCAAATCACTTTCTCTTCTTACTGCCCTTTAATCTATTTTCTTATAACTCAGTAAAATACATTACTTTATTTCTTTGCACACATAGTCTCTGATCACATGATTTCTACATATTCTCATTTTAGTAAGTTCTTAAATCTCAAGCCTAGGTATGTTTTCAGTGCCAGATTTCTTTGTCACATAAAAATTGTACAGAATTCGGGCGCCTGGGTGGCTCAGTGGGTTAAAGCCTCTGCCTTCAGCTCAGGTCGTGATCTCAGGGTCCTGGATCCCCAAGTCAAGTCGGGCTCTCTGCTCAGCAAGGAGCCTGCTTCCTCCTCTCTCTCTGCCTGCCTCTCTGCCTACTTGTGATCTCTCTCTCTCTCTGTGTGTCAAATAAATAAATAAAATCTTTAAAAAATATATGTAGAATTCTATAGGAAGCAAAAGACATGAATAACACAGTTGGATATGGAAATTGCTATATAGAAACATTAGGAAAGATTGTCAGTGAAGACTGAAGCAAAGTTCCTCTGGGATTTATCGGCTCTGAACATTGGCTCTTTCTATTCCTAAGATTCTAGCATAGACCTTATTACATTAACAGATAGTTTTGTCCATCACAAAACTTCCTGAAGAAATCAACCTGGGGGAGCCTGGCTGGCTCAGTGGGTAGAGCATGCAATGGTTCATCTTGTGGGTCTGAGTTTGAGCCTCACACTGAGTGTAGAGATTACTTAAAAAAATAAACAAATACAATCTCAAGAAAAGAAAAAAAGAAACCAACCTGACTCCCATTTCCATGGCTATGACAGAAACATGAAGAGGTAAAAAGATTGTTACCCTCTAGAAAAATTTTCTTTTTCATTTGACTGTGATGGGCAATTTTTCCTCTCATGATAAATTCATAATATTAAAGCTCTGGTAGATTTTTGTTTTAAGCTTTATTTATTTATTTTTAATAATCTCTATACCCAAAGTGGGTCTTGAACTCACAACCCCCAGATCAAGAGTCACAAGCCCCTCCCACTGAGCCAGCCAGGGTCTCTGGTAGATATTTAACATATCTGGAATGCTACTACATCTATGCTTTTTTCTCTGAAGCACTTCCACTTATGTCCTCTCTTTGGTACACCAGTCTAACTGCCTACTATCCAATTAACTTTGACTCATCACTCAACAAAGCCTACTCTATACCAAGTACATTTCATCTTGAATGTCACATGTAGGACCTAAAACTGAGTGTATGAGGGTCTGCTTCTAAAAAAAAAACAACATAGAATAAGTTGGCTTTTCTCAGTTTCACCATCAATATCCCTTATATCAGTTTCAAAATTTAGAATCATCTCTACACTTTAGTTTTCTCCTCACTCTTCAGTAATATCTTTATCTAATCAGTAAGCAACTGATATTTTTAAGTGTTCGTTTTTTTTAGTCCTATACTCTTACTCTATTTCAGGTATTTATTATTTCCCATTTACCTTGCTGTACTGGCTTCTTTCTTCTTCTTTTTTCTTGTTTTAAGATCTTATTTATTCACTTGAAAGAGAGAGGCAGTGAGAGAAGGAACACAAGCAGGGGGAGTGGGAGAGGGAGAAGCAGGCTTCCCTCTGAGCAGGGAATGTGGGGCTCCATCTCATGACCTGGGATCATGACCTGAGAAAGGGTAGACTCTTAATGACTGAGCCACCCAGGTGCCCCTCTTCCTTCTTTTTGATACTAGGCCTTCTAAGTTTGTCAATCCATTTTTTAAATACTGCTTCTGATCAATATTTCATCAAAAAAAGAATAACCTATTATATCCTATTCAAAACCTTATTCAAAATCCTACTTAAGCTCCTTGGCATCGTTGACCTTGAAAATAAAACAGTCACTTATTTTACCAGCAAAAACTTATTTTACTAGCAATTTTTTTTTTCAGAAATAGCAGAGGAATTGCAATTTGAGACATGCAAGCTATGGCAAACCATCACCAAATCAGGAGAACAAAAGAGATGAATGTTACTTTATAGAGAAAAAGGAGGAAATTGGGAGAGGCTGCTTTGAACAAAGGTTCACGGGAGGCAAGAGAGAGTTCAGGGTGGTGATGATTTCTCATTAGCTGACATGCGGCAGTTTCTCATTGGCTGGGCTAGTGCCAAGCAAGGAGAAAAATCTTCGTCCCTCTGGCTGGGGTGGCAAACTAGACTTCTTTTAGGGATCTGCAATTGACCTCAAGTTGGTAGGGCATGAGCACTTCCTCTTCGGGCCTCCTGACTCTATTTTATTATATTTAAATTTTTTTAATTTTTATTTATTTATTTGACAGAGAGAAACAGAGCTAGAGAAGGAACACAAGCAGGAGGAGTGGGAGACAGAGAAGCAGGCTTCCACTGAGTAGGGAGCCCAATGCCGGGGCTCGATCCTGGGACTCCAAAATCATGACCTGAGCCAAAGGCAGACGCTTAACAACTAAGCCACTCAGGCAACCTCCTGACTCTCTTTTAAATCTTTATTTGGTTACAAAGCATTTAGCCAAAGGAACTGAAAACTTATGTCCCCACAAAAACCTGCACTGCACATACATGTTATGGCAACTTTATTCATAATTGCCAAAACTTGGAAGCAGTTAAGATGTTCTTCAGTAGGTGAATATAGAAACTGTGGTCCATCCAGACAATGGCATATTATTCAGTGCTTTAAAAAAAAAAAAAAAAGCAAGCTATAAAGCCATGAGAACTCAGAGAGGAATCTTAAATGTGTATTTCTAAAATCTTTTTTAAAAAAGATGTATTTATTTATTTTTTTAGAGAGAGAGTGCTAGCATGGGGAGGATCAGCTAAGGGACAGGAGGAAAATCCCAAGCAGACCCTGTACCTGGCAGAGCCCTACATAGGGCTTGATCCCAGGACCCTGAGACTATAACACCAGCTAAAACCAAGAGTGAGGCGCCCAACCAACTGCACCACCTGGGTGCCAACTGACTATGCCACCCAGGCACCCCTTAAATGCATATCTCTAAGTAAAAGAATCTAATGTAAAAATGCTATGTACGATATTATTCCAACTATCTGACATTTTGAAAAAGGCAAAAGTACAGAGAGAATAAAAAGATCTGTGGCTGCCAGGAGTTAGGGGTGGGGTGGAGGATGACTAGGCAGAGCACAAAAGGATTTTTGAGGCAGTGAAAATATTCTGTATGATACTGTAACTGTGGATACATGTCGCCATATGTTTGTTTGAGCCCATAGAATGTACAACACCAAGATCGAGCCTTAATGTAAGCAGTGGACTTTGGGTAATTATGGTTTGTTAATGTAGATTCATCAATTGTAACAGACATACCATTCTGGTGGGGAATGTTGATACAGAAGGCCATGCACATGTGAGAGTAAGAGGTTTAAGGGAAATCTCTATACCTTTCTTTCAGTTTCGCTGTGACTCTAAAAGTTCTAAAAAAAAAATTAAAAAAAAAATAAATAAATAAACACCAGTCATTAAATGTTATAATAGAAACATTCTATTCAAAAGTTTTTCAGTGGTTCTTTAATTTTTCAAGATAAAGGATAAAGTTTCATAACCTAACATTCCCTGAAATGTTTTTCAGTCCTCCTTCATCTATCCTGGTCTTACTTTATTTACTACTCTGGGCTGTCCCCTGGTTGTCACCAGTATCTGTCAAAATCATTCCCATCTATGTGCTGCTTTATTTATTGAGTACTTTCTATGTGCCAAGTATATGCCATACATGCATTTCTTCATTTAACCTTTGAAACTATCATACGAAGCAAGCACTGTTACCTCACTTTCACTAATGAGAATTAGAAGGGTTAAGTAACTTTCCAAAATCATGTATTTTCAGAAAAGGTGGAGTCAGGTTTCAAGCTCAGATCTTCTGATTTCACAGAGCTGTTATTAAAAATTTGGTTCATCTTAGTTCCTGGTTGGCTCAGCTTTTGAGTGTCTGCCTTTTAGTCAGGTCATGATCCCAAGGACCTGGGTTTGAGCTCCTCATCAAGCTCTCTGCTCAAAGCCTCCTTCTCCCTTTCCCACTCCTTCTTCTTGCGTTCCCTCTCTTGAGTGTGTGTGTGTCTCTGTCAAATAAATAAATCTTTAAAAAAATTTGGCTCATCTTCACCATTATATGAATAAGACACTCTTGAGGGCTCTCAGAGGCTAAAAGAAACAAAAACTCAGTGCTCAAAATGTTTATCAGAGAGTAAGATTGTAAAAAAAAGCTATTAAATAAATTTAAGAAAAGATGTTTTTAAATTCCACGTCAAAGCTAAAGGAGAGCCCACATTAAATTAACACAAAAATGTGGAGAAAATTATATTAAATGTGGTAGTGATGATTGTTTGCGGGGGTAGTCAGGGAGGCAGGTTCTCTTCAGAGGAGGGACTTGAATCTAGCCCTGGCTGAAGGGTGAGGCCTTTCAGGACACTCTGGCCTTGGGTAAGGGGAGAAATAGCCCACAAAAAAGCCCTGATGTGACTCCAGGGACCTGCACTAGGCTTGTTTGGGGATTAGGTTGAAGAGTCTACAAGAGGGAGGAGAGGTTAGAGGATTTTGCATATTAAGCAAAGAAGCTTGAACTTTGTTTCACAATCAATTTAAAGTCACGTTATTTTTGGAGTAAGAGGGAGTGTGTTCATAACCACCATCAAATGTTAGATGAAGAAGAAACCTAATGCTTCCCAGGTGATGCTTTAAGAGAGTTGGTCTCTACCTGTACCCTGTACCAGACACATCTCCATTTTACCTTAATCCCAAATACCTGTTAAAAACCTGTTTAAGTACCAGACACATCTCCATTTTACCTTAATCCCAAATACCTGTTAAAAACCTGTTTAAGTCCTTTCAATAAGCATAGTCTCTTTATTTTCATTCTATTTGGTAACCTAAGTTATTGTATAAATGTAGTTCCCTTAACAGTTTGTTAGTTCCTAAGAAGCAGGACCAGGCCTAGCATGTAGTATTTCCTTTGAAACAAGCAAACTAACAACACTATAAAGGGCCAAGTGCTTTATCTTACAATAACTGTTATGTTGCAGTTTTTTTTTTTTTTTAACATATGTCTCATCTTCCTTGAGGACAGGTATTCTTTTATTATATATTTATTTTTAACATTTTACGGAGTCAGTCACAGTGCCTAACAAATACTGCATCTGTTCAATGAATATAAACCTGAAGATTGATTTTCTTTATGGTTTTCTTTGTTATATAAAGTAAAAGGCCTATCATCAAAATCCTTATTTACATTAAAGAGAATGGAATAATTAAAGAGAGTGGAATTGTAGGTTTTACACAGATCTTTCTCAATGTCAAGTTGTGATATCAAGAATAAAAAATGTCTAAATGTGGGGCGCCTGGGTGGCTCAGTCGGTTAAAGGACTGCCTTCTGCTCAGGTCATGGGATGGTCGGGCTCCCTGCTCAGTGAAGAGCATGCTTCTCCCTCTCTCTGCTGCTCTACCTACTTGTGCTATCTCCCTGTCAAATAAATAAATAAAATCTTTTTTAAAAAATTTAAAAAATGTTAAAATGTATAGTGAATTCAAACATGACTCAAGAGTCAGAAGATCCCATGTGGTCCCAGACTTTGGGCAAATCACTTCACCAATCAGGAGTACAGTTTTCTTCACAGAGAAAATGAGGTAGGAAAGAAATTAGGGTTCTAAGCCCATGGCCAGGAAAGAATTCTTGAGATGTCTTTGGCGCAAAAAGATGGTTTTATGAAAGCACAGTGACAGGACCCTTGAGCAGAAAGAGTGGGATCTAGAGGGAGTGGCCCATTGTATACTTTCAAGTTGATAGTGGGTGAGGCAGAGCATAAGCCTTCCAGGTATTTTGAAACAAGTTTTCCAGAATCCAGAGGGGACTAGCTACTGTTGGGAAAGGTTATTTACTGTTGTTTAGTAAACCCTCTGTCAAGGGTTATATGCTTAGAGGATGATTGCCAACATGTATCTTGCTGGCTAGAGGTAAAGGATGTTTCCAAAGGAATTTTTTTTTTTTTAAGATTTTATTTATTTGACAGGAGTGTGGAGGCGGGGACAGAAGCAGGGGGAGGTGGGAGAGGGAGAAGCAGGCTTCCCACTAAGCAGGAAGCCAGATTCCAGGACCCTGGGATGAGGACTTGAGCCAACCAGGTGCTCCAGGAATTTTTGTTAAAGTAGACTTACAGGATCTTAGGGGCCAGGCTGAACCTCTTGCCCGTAGCAAAGTATTAATATCCAGGCATCTGAGTTCCTAGAGGAAGGTCACTGCCTGTTTCAAGGACTTGTCAGTGGGCTCTAGGTAGTAAGGAAATTCAATAATTTTTCTTCTGCCCTTGTTTCCCACATCAGTATGTACAAGCGAGTGTTCTGCTTATTGCGGACAAATATTGCCGGATTCCTTTGTTTCCCCCAACTAAATTTTCTCAGGTATACTTTTTACAGTTTTATGTTGGGCTAGCAGATAATAGAAAACACAAGGGAGAGAGGACCAAACTGAAAGGAAAAGGACAATGGGGGACTAATTACATCTGATCAAGTTTTCATCAACGTCCTTTCATTAGCTTGACTTTGGGTCTCCCTCTCCGCCCAGTCCTCCTACGACAACTGCCCAGCAGGATCGCCCCACCCCATTAGCACGGGCTGCCCCCACCACCTGGCATTTTACCTGCCCACGAGGCCCCCAGACCCCACCTTTTCCAGGCTCTTTAACCTTTCCTCCCCCGAACGAATTTCACCTGCAGCAAATACGGAAGCCCACCATCCCCGAACTCCCATCCGCAGAGTCGGCCTCCCGCCGCCCAGGCTCCCCCGCCCGCGCCACCCGCGCCGCCCCGGCGCCCCGCCCCGGGCGGGGACGGTCGGTGCTGGGGAAGGGCCTGCCAGGTGAGGCGCGGTCACCCTGGGCCGCTCACTTCCGCCCAGGTGAGGGAGGGCGGACGCCGAGCCCGCCCGCCCGCTCCCGAGCCTCCGCCGGACCAGGTAAACCCGGGCCGTAGCTGCGCGGGCGCGTGCACTGCGGGGTGGTAGTCCCTGCGTCCCGAGGCCGGAGGGGGACAGCTCTTCTTCCTGCGTGGGAGCCCGCCTCCCGGCCCCCGCGCGCTCGCCGCCCGCTCTCGGGGCGGAGGTGGACACGGGAGGTCCACGGAGGGTACGGGGCGCAGCCCTTCGGCGTCCGGCCTGGGTGACTCCTCCGTGGCCCCTCCACCCCACCGGGCTCCGTGCAGAGCTCGCCGCAGGCCGCGGGCCGCCCAGCCGCCCAGCCTCGCCAGGCCCCGCCGGCCCACAAATCTCGCCCCACTTCTGTTCCGGGATTGGCAGGGGTTAGATTTTGCGTTCAGATCGGTGCCTGCGCTTGGCCCCAGAGCTGGGCGGAGTCTTTTCCTCCATTGGTGACGGGGAGAGGAGTGAACGGGTGGTGGCCTGCCTCGGGGGCCCAGAGTAGGAGGGGGCTTCCCAGATCTTATCTGAGAGGACGACTTGGCTCTGGCCCCACCCGGGTGGTCACGTAGCCGACGAGTTCCCAGGGCGGCGGTCATGCTTAATGGCTCTGCTGTCTTCACTTTTTCGATGGGGGAGGATCAGATGGAAAGTACTGTGGCCTCCAGGCTCTGGGGATATTGCTGGATTCCTGTTTTAAGTCAAGCGCAGGAAAACATTTTCAAATCCTCCCTCCCCCCATCCTGAGAGCCACAAGCCCTCGTGGCACACCTTTGAGGTGTGCCAAATTAATCTCCCCCAGGAGGGTTCATTTGGCACTTTGCCATATCTCCAGATGGCTCTTACCACTTTGGATTCGGATTAGTTGTTTACTGGTTTGTCTCTGCAGATTGAGAGAGTTCGTTCGCCCTATTTCTCAAAAGTTGCTTCTCAGGTGTATTTAGTCTGGCCATTGATCTGTGCGCAACAAAGTGTTTCTAAATGAAGAAGCCTTCTGGAGACCTAGAAGAAAAAGAAATCTCAGTTACCCCAAGAATGGTTGATAGCACATTCTCGGCTGTCTAAGCTCCTATGGTCTCCTAATTTATTTGTACACCTGTTTTAGAAAAAAGCTAGTGGGCGTAAAAACTCAAATTGCTTCATTGTGTAGTATCAGGAAAAAGAGGGGGAGTGTGACTTTTAACCAAAATGAACTTGATGTTTCTAGACCCCTGTGGCCTATATAAGGATTATTAAAAATTTAAAATAATTAAAAAGTTAATAAATATCAGAGCTGGAAGGTACTTTATGAGATAGACTTTATAAACTGTTTGGGAGAGATCTGCTAATTGAGATCCTGTTAACAGTCTCATGAGATGACCTTGGCATTAGAATATTACTTGTGTTTAAAATGGAAAAGAAATTGCATTAAGCTCTTAACTGTGTTTAGGGCCTTAGTACATTTATTTTATTATTTTTAAAGTAAACTCTGTGCCCAAGATAGGGACTCAAACTCCCCTCCCAGAGAGATCAAATGTTACATGCTCTATCCACTGAGCCAAACAGGCACCTCTGAGGGCCTAAGTAAGTTGTCATGTATTAATATTAAACTATAAAGCTTACCTATATTCATTGTAGAAAATTGGAGAAAATAAACAAACCCACCTACCACTAAAAGTAACCACTAATAAAATTATAGCATATTGTCTTTCAGGTAGTTCTTAAAAAGGGAAAGCTGTGTATTTTCCCATGGTGAGTTCACTATTAATACCTTGTCATTCTTAGAGGCTCAGCATTCAGTAATCCTTATAATTGCATTTTTACTTAAAAACACTTAGTAGTAAAAAAAACAACAACAACAAAACACTTAGTATGGGCCTTAATCTAAACAACCAAGCAGTTTGGATTTACATGCTTTGTTTAACAAAAATACATTAGGTTGGGGAAGCCAAAATGGGGTTTAATTTGTAAAGATTTTGGTCACCTTGGTAGTAAGTTTTTGAGAGACAAAACTATTCCACCTTTATATTCGAGATTGCTTGAGCATTGCTATGGATTTTTCATCCTCAGATGTTTTTGTGTAGATTTGGATGCCTTTTTTAAAGCCCTCATTTTAAGTTCGGGTGCAAATAGAAATTTAGAGCCTGTCGATACCTTTGCTTCAGTTACTGGGCTAGATCTCTGCTGAAGGTGAAGAGCCCACTTATGTTTTGCGTTTGTACAACTGTGCAGCCTGTGGAGTTTGGAGACGTGGTATTGGATCCACTTAGTAGAACTTGGCAAGTCACTTAACCCTGGTCCTCTGTTTTCCCATCTGTAAATGATCTACCTCACTGAGCTTCAGGAAGGTTGAAATTAAATCTTAAGACTGTGTCTTATAGACTGTGAGCCGTGATTCTCCCCCTCTTTGCTCCTCCACCGTGATAACTTCTAAAATTATGGAGTTGTGCTATTTTTATTGGGAAGAACTGAAGTTTGTGAGTTACTTTGATAAAAGGCATTGAGACTATGTTAGCTGGCAAACAAAAGTCTTTGCTAAAAACACCGTACAGGGATCTTTCTGAAAAGCTATGGGTTAATACTGTACTGTCTTGGTCGGCTCCTTGCACCTGTGACTATTGGGCTTCGTGTAGGGCCTGTTGGGCAGGACATGTGCTGCAAATGTGAAAGGCACATTAGATTTTGAAGATTCGCTGTAAAACAAAAAATACCTCATTTTTAAAAAATATTATTTACACCATAAAATGATCGTATATATCAGGTGAAGTAAAATATATTATTTAAAGATTTTATTTATTTGAGAGAGATACAAATAGTGAGATGGAGCAGTAGGAGGGAGGAGACAAAGAAGCAGGCTCCCCGCTGAGCAGGACCCTGAGATAATGACCTGAGCCAAAGGCAGACGCTTAACGACTGAGCCACCCAGGCACCCCCGTAAAATATATTATTACAGTTAACTTTCCCTGTTGCTATTAACTTTTTTCATGCAGCAACTAGAAAAATTGAAGTTACTTCTGTGGCTCACATTTTGTACAGCACCGGGTTAGGATTCGGTACGATTATGTTTATCCTTGAGAGGGTTTAGTGGACTGAGCACTATAAACAGGTTTTTTTAAATTCCCAAGTTATCCGCCTTCGCACTGCCCCTATGAAAAATAATCATTATGGAGTACATAGCAAAATCTCAGCTAAAAAATTATTAGTTTTCTGAAGCGCCTAAAGTACCTTAAATATTTTGATTGAAAGGAGAAGTGGTTGTTTTATTTAACAACTTAGAGACACAGCAAGAGAGGGAACACAAGCAGGGCGAGTGGGAGAGGGAGAAGCAGCCTTCCTGCCAAGCAGGAGGCCCAATGCCAAGCGGGGCTTGACCCCATGAGCCTGGGATCCTGACCCAGCCAAAGGGAGATGCCCAACACTGAGCTGCCCAGGCACCCTAGAAGAGGTTGTTGATAACAGTAGTAGCTACTCTGTATTGAAGGTACATTGTGTGCCAGGATGCATATTTTCCAATACCTTATTTAGTCCTTTCAGTGGTAAACATGTAGTAATTTTCATTGACTCTGTTTTACAAATGAGAAATCTGAGGTATAGGGAAATTTAAACAATTGGTGCAAGAACACAGAGCTAGTCCCAGCTGTAGATCCCAGGTCTCTAGGATTTCAAAGCTCCTAGGCTGTAGAATTTTATTTTATGAATTGGTGATTGAATCAACTGGAAAACAGTAGATTAGTGAGGTAGGTATTTAGTTCCAATCCTGTTTTTTGTGTTTGTGACCAATAGGAAACAGTCTAAATGTTCATTCGCAGGAGATTGGAGGAAAAATCATGGATTCCTACAGTGAAATACTATTTAGTTGTTACAGTGAATGAAGAGAAGCTGCATATATCCTCATGACTAAATCTTAAAACTATAAAGATAAGGTAAAACAAATTGCTGAAGGATAAATATACAGTATGATTGTTTATATAGTTTAAAAATCTATCAAGGAGTGCCTTGGTGGCTCTGCCCGTCAGGTGGCTGCCTTTGGCTCAGGTCATGATCCCAGGGTTCTGGGATCAAGCCCCACATTTGTTTCCCTGCTCCGCGGGAAGCCTGCTTGTCCCTCTCCCACTCCCTCTGCTTGTGTTCCCTTTCTTTCGTTGTCTTTCTCTCAAATAAATAAAATCTTAAAAAAAAAACAAAACCTGCTGAATAACAATTTTGTAAACAAAGGTCATGTGTGTTTTAAGCATTTCAGATTTGAATTCTCAATATATTGATCACGTGTGTTTATGAACTTGCCTTCAGGTTAAAAGAAGTTTGTAAGGGGCACCTGTCTCCTTTAGTTGGAGGAGCATGCGACTTTTGATCTTGGAGTTGTGAGTCCGAGCCTCCTGTTAGGTGTAGAGATTACTTAAACTTGAAAAAAAAAAAGCAAAGTCTCTGTGAGATGAGCATTCTCTCATGTTGGTCTTACTCCTAAAAACAAAAATAGAACCGGGGCGCCTGGGTGGCTCAGTTGGTTAAGCCACTGCCTTCGGCTCAGGAGACCGCGGATCGAGTCCCACATTGGGCTCCCTGCTCGGCGGGAAGCCTGCTTCTCCCTCTCTCGCTCCCCCTGCTTGTGTTCCCTCTCTGGCTGTGTTTCTCTCTGTTAAATAAATAAAATCTTTAAAAAAAAAACAAAAGAAAAACAAAAATAGAACCAAAGTCCTGCCCTTTGTTTTGGTGCTCTGCACATCTTGCCTAGTTAATAGGTAGCTTTCCGGGGCAGACCAGTTTTGTTTGTTTGTTTTCTTAGCTTTTCTTTTTCTTTTTTTTTTTTAGCTTTGTTGCTGAATTGATGGGCGTGACTTTGACAATAGGGTCTGGGTTAGACTTCTGCCTTGAAAAAGGCAGTTTCATTAAAACTCCAGGAAGTAACTCCAAAACTCCAGCCCCTTGGAGTTATTTCCTGGAGTTTTAATGAAACTCCAGGACAAGAGTAGGGTAGGAGAGGGAGGTGAATTAAGTGGTCCTTGAGGGTTATGTTAACAAAACATTCTCTCGCTGCTGAAAATGTGAAATAGCCAACTCTCATTTTTGATGTCATTAACAGTTGACTTTCCGTCCTCCCAAGGTGATTTCCCTATTGGGTTTTTTTTTGTTTGTTTTTTGTTTGCAATTGTAGCAAGTTCTCTGCATCTGCAAAATGGGGGTGATAATACTGCTTTGTTAAGATAAATGACAAGTTTCACAGAATGTCCTTGCATTTGGTGGATAGTAGACACCACCAGGTGAATTACGTGATTTACTAACAGATTAAATGGTCTGGGGAAGAGTCAGGAGGAAGAAGGAGAGGAGGGTGAACATTGGTGAGGCTAGTTTGGTCTATTTCACAATCAGCTAGGATTGTTTTTGAATATCATAAGCATGCCGAAAATGCCATGACCATATTTCTGAAGAGAAAGGCAGACAGCCTACAGTGTGGGGAGAATTGAACAGACTATTTACGGTGGAAACTAATCATTTTTGAATGCCTTGGTCTTTTCGGTGAGGGTCTGGCTACACTGAGATCCCTAAATTTGAAAATTGCCCAGATTTAGGTTTTTTGTTTTTTGGGTTTTTTTGGTCCATTATTAGAGAAAACTGCCACCAACAGAAATACAAAAGCATACCATGAAACAGTTTAACTTTGTTCGCACTCAGTGGTCAAGTCACAGGCAGAATATTGATATGCATTGATTAGCTTTGAATAATTCAGTAAGAATCAGTATTTAGCCAATCGAATTATTCTGAAGAACGGACTCAATTTTCAGTTCTGATTCTGAGTTTAACACAGTATCTTTAATCTTCAGTTTCAGCATGTCCTGAGTATCTAGCGTTAAGTGCACTTACTTAAGCATTGGTTATGGCTTAAGCATATGGTCCCCAAAATATCAGGATTGTTCTGGAATTTATATGTTGACAGAATTCCAGGAATGTAGTGCTTTGGCAGCAGCCAAAAATATATTGTCTTTTATATCTAAGGGGTTTACAAAAGACCTTGTCATTTGATAGGGACACAAGACTGTGACAACTCTCTTAAATCTGCATTTTCATGGTAGCAGATGTGTTTACTTTGGCTAGGAGAGTTTGTTTCCCATTTAATGGGTACCTCACAAATGGTGAGCTTTGGGGACAAAGGCGTAATAAATAGATACAACCTGAGCTTTGCACTTCAAAGGAAACAATAGGACAGCTGTAAGGACAGCTCAGTCGTTAAGCATTTGCCTTCAGCTCAGGTCATGATCCTGGGTTTGAGTTCTGGTCATGATCCTGGGTTTGAGTTCTGCATTGGGCTCCCTGCTCAGCGGGCAGTCTGCTTCTCCCTCTTCCCCTACCTCCCCTACTAACCCTGCCCCACTCGATGCTTGAGCTTATGCTCTCTCTTGCAAAAGTAAATGAAATCACTCTTAAAACAAAAAAAAAACAAAAACAAACAAAAAAAGAAACTAAGTTGTTTGTGGACCTATATTTTTGAATGAAGTCATGACTTCATTTATAGTTAACAGCTTTCAGATTGTTCAAACTCCTTGGTTCCCTTGGGCTCTGGGGAATTCCCAGTCAGGAGTTTGTGACCTCCCAATTCATATCTGCAGTTAGATGCTGAATACCTGTACTTTGCCAAACTGATTGCCAGTCATCTTTTTCTCCCAACTTTTCAAGACAGCAGTATGAAATGTCTTGGGGTATTCTGTTCTGTGTGCTATTGAGATTTGAAAAGAATGTTTTTTAGGGTCTTAGTTTGCTTAAATTCTTGAACTGAGGAGGTTAATAAATCTGTTCAATAAGTTTCCTCCACCTAGAAATTTAAATCAAATTAAATTTCTATCTCTGCATTAGTTTTTTTCCCCCCCATGTATTCCATTAATTGGTAATGGCTAAAGGCATAGACATAAAGAAAAGCCACAATATTGTAATAATTTCCTTCAGTCAAATCCTGCAGTGAACCAGCCATGAAAAATTCATGGCTCAGAGTCTCTTGATCAATGATGGAGTGGAAGCCACTGAGCATAACTATGCCTTCTCTAGAGGCCATACCACTGTGAGGACAGTGGCACACTGTGGCATTTTAATATCTAGGCTATGACTAATCCTAGGTGGCCCATCTCTGACAAGTTAGACTCCGCTTTACCATGTTTAAACAAACTTGGGATTTCTTGCTGTAAGCCCTGTTTCTCAGTCTAGTCAAATAATTCAAGGTGGTTTGGTTTAAGATTTTAGCCTGTGTGCCGCTTCCTGGATGCTGAGCTGTAGAGTTACTGTGTTTCTCCCTTCTGTCCTCGTATATTCTTCAGGCTTTAGTCCCCTTCCCTAGATATTACCTAACATCGTGGACTGTAGTAATTTTCCAGGCCTGCCTGGTGGACAAAGTTTAGTCTTTATTAAGTATGAGTCAGAAGGTTGGATTGCCGGTCAGTTTCTACTCTTAACCCTTACTGAGGGATGCTCTGCCACCATGGTTTCCAAACTGTGCAGGATGAGCCATTGGGGCAGTAGGAGGAGGACCGTAAAACCTTGCTTTTTAGTGTTTCTATCTTACTGTCATGGCATTTTTAATTTTATGGCTATTTTAGAACATATGAAGTGTAAATAATAGTCTGTGTATATAATTATAAAAAATAAGGTGAATGGGCAAACATATTCTCACTGATGGGAATGTGTGTTTAAAAATGTTTGAAGACCACTAATCTATCCTGTTACCAGAATTACCTTTTTAAATAGAAATCTGGACTCAATACCTCCCTACTTAAAGGCCTTTAATTACTTCCCGTTGCTTACAGGATAAAGACCATCTACTTAGCCTTATTTACAAGGACCCTCTCAAATCCAAGTCTGTGCTTCTTAAACCGTCAGTGGTAAGGATTAGGGTTTACCTGCACCCCCAGTCTTTCAAGGACTGATATTTTTGTAACATAATTTATCAGAAAAAGGAATTGTTAGAAAAATGAAATTAAAAAAAGAAAAGGGTAAGTCAAGGTTTTATTACTCAACTGGATAGATCAACATTACTCTGCCACATTATGTGGTTTCTAAATGCTTATTCCCAATGTTGGGACTTTTCTCTTTGTGAGCCAAGCATCAATTTGCAGTCCACACTTGCAGAAAAACAAACAAACAAAACAAAAACAAAAAACCCACACATAGGGGTGCTTGGGTGGCTCAGTCATTAAGTGTCTGCCTTCAGCTCAGGTCATGATCCAGGAGTCCCGGGATCAAGCCCCACATGGGCTCCCTGCTCAGCGGGGAGCCTGCTTCTCCCTCTCTCACTCCTCCTGCTTGTGTTCCCTCTCTAGCTGTGTTTCTCTCTGTCAGATAAATAAACAAAATCTTAACACACACACACACACACACACACACAAACACAAGATCAGTACTATTTTTTTGTCCTATTTTCAGAGACCTTATACTAGGTCATTTAAAGCTAATGAATACTCTCACGGAAATTCATGAGCTTTTACACCTGTGCACAGTAGTTCTCAAATTGGTGTCTCTGGGCTAGCAGTGTTAGGATCACATGGGAACTTTGTTAGAAATGCAGATTCTCTGGTTCACCTCAGACCTGCAGAATCAAAAACTCTGAGGGTGGGCTCTGGCAACTTGTGTTTGCACAAGGCTTCCTAGTAATTCTGATGCATGCTACAATTTGAGAACCACTGACCCAGGGTAGCCCTACATGTCTTTCAAACTGTGACACTTAAAATTTTTAGAAAATATTTTAACTGAAAGCTTGTACCTCTTAATCAGCTTTATCTATTTCACCCACTCCTCTACCCACCTTCTTTCTGGCAGCCATCAGTTCTCTGTATTTAAGAGGTTTTTTTTGTGTGTTACTCTTTGTTTTGTGTTTTAGCTTTCACATATGAGTGAAATCATACAGTACATGTCCTTGGTTTATTTCACTTAGCATAATACCCTGTGGGTCCATCCATATTGTCACAAATGGCAAGGTCTCATTCTTTTTTTATGGCTGAATAATACCTATTGTATATATATATATGCCACTTCTTTTCTATCCATTCATAACTGCAACACATTTGAGAGTGAAATGGAACACCATCCATAAGGATGCCAGATAAGCTGAGGTTGTTGTAGGCAAAAGAGGGCAAATGACCACTTTCCTTTTATATCACATTCTTTTTCTTTTGTGGGAGAAGTTTCTAATGTGTTCTCTTTCCAGCATTCCAAATATCCCCACACAGGTTTAGTCCATCTCCTTTTGTGATTTCACTTAGCCAATGGAACATACCACCGCAGTTGACGATTATGCCTTACAATATAATTATCCTTTGGTGTTGTCATTATCTTTGTATCTGTTTGCTTTCTTATTAGGTCATCTCAGCCATTATCTTTTCTTATTTTGTTAAGATTTTCTTTTTTTATTTAACAGAGAGAGAGAGATAGTGAGAGAGGGAACACAAGCAGGGGGAGTGGGAGAAGGAGAAGCAGGCTCCCTGCCACACGAGGAGCCCAATGTGGGGCTTGGTCCAGGACCCTGGAATCATGATGTGAGCTGAAGGCAGATGCCCAATGACTGAGCCGCCCAGGTGCCCCTCAGCCATTTTTTTTTGTCTTTTTTAGTTTGTAAGTTATAAAATAAGACACGCTTTTATTTATTTATTTATTTTTTTTAAAGATTTTATTTATTTGACAGAGTGAAACACAGCCAGAGAGGGAACACAAGCAGGGGGAATGAGAGAGGGAGAAGCAGGCCTCCCGCCGGGCAGGAAGCCCGATGTGGGGCTCGATCCCGGGTCTCCGGGATCATGACCTGAGCCGAAGGCAGTCGCTTAACCAACTGAGCCACCCAGGCGCCCCAAGACACGCTTTTAAAATAAAGTTCAAACATCACTAAAATCTGTGAAGTCAAAGTCTAATTTCTTTTATCTCCCATCCCCATTTCTACTTTCTAGAAGTTATCACTATGAAATTAACTGATCTTCTAAATCTAGAAACCTATACACAAATACATACTTTTTTCTTAGAAAAAGAAAACAATGCACATACCCTGCAACTTGCTCTTTCCCCTATTCAGTTGTGTGTGTTAGATAATATCTTTGTGTTAACATAGAGGATTGAATTGTCAAAGCATGCTCACTCACATGAAGGAGATCAAACCTCACGAGGCGGTACTCATGATTCAGTGGTTGCAGGCAGGAGGTAGGCACAGAAGTTCCTTGCTGGAGGAGTGCCCAGCCATTAGGCATTCCGAGGAATGTCGCTTTTCTTCTTAGGATATTATCGACACACTTGAAATACCTAGTTATGTATAGATTGATATTAAATCATTTATAAATATATTTCTGACAGACTTTAACCATAATTTTTAATTTGCTTATGGGAGTAAAACTCAACCCTAGGACCCATTTTTGTTTTGGGTTACTAGAGAAGTTCTCAACAATATATATAGAAACGTTTTTCTCAAAGGAAACCTTTTGTGTTTGAGGAATCTTGAGTTTTATACTCCATTAGTTACACAAATAGAAAATGACCATGTATCTTCCAGCCATGACCCATAAATCCATACATTTTCAGATTATTTACAAAAAGCAATTAAGACATTTCTTGACCTTTAAAAATGAGGGGCTGTTACCTACCAAAAACCTTTGGGGTGTTTGCAAGGGGTTCTGGTTATCAAACTGGGAATCCTTCCCTGAAGGAGAGAGCCACAAGCTTACTGTTAACTGTTTCCGTCCCTTTCAATAGATTTAGACCTACTTTATTATTATAATGATTGATTGCTTTTGATAGATTAATTTTTCCTGGACTTTTGTTCTTAACAATGAAATAAATATCTTTGTATAACGTATCTGTGTGCCCTTTTGCAAGTATGTCTTTAAGGGAGACCCTCAGAAGTAGCTCTTCTGGGTAAAAGAGAATGCAAATTTAATATATTGATAGCTATTGCTAAAGTTGCTCTCCTAAAAGATTGTGCAAATTTATATTCCCACCTGTTTTTTCATGACATTTAGAGTACGTGCTATTATTAACTTTAAAAAAATTGCCAATCTGAGAGTAAAAAATTGCATCTCCTAGTTTCAGCTTACATTCTTTCTTTTCAGAGAGGCTGATCTCTTAATGACCACAGAGCTGCTCTTCTCAACCCTCTTGGGCCTTAGGCTGCTATAGAAAAGGATATGGTGCCACAACAGTCTTTTGCTACTCAGTTACCTGTCAATGGGTGGTTGTAAAGGTTGCACAATTGAGATGCTGAGCTCATCAGTAGCAGTTCTGTGATGCTCTGTTCAGCAGTTCTTTGGTAGTTTGCACTGAATCCAGTGAACATTTGGATGGAATATATGGACCTTTTATCAATGCAGATGGCATCCTTTACTGGCTTTTAATATACTTTCCTACTTAGTGACCTTGAAGATGAAGACCTATTCAGCAACTGTATCCAGAGTTGATATAAGAGAATTTTGACTCTATAGTACTCCTGTTTCTTTGATGGTTCACTACAACCTAGTGTACCATTAGGATAAACGACCACCGTGAAACTGCAAGTTTGGTCCTAGCAGAGGGTTTGCTAGAATTTTGGGTTGTGATTATATTTTTGGCTAGTTTGAACAAATCACTGGAATTAAAAATATAGAAAATTTCCCATGTGTTGGGTGGTTACATTTTGGAGACTTAGATGACTAGTAGGTATCTGGGGCCGTCTGTGGAGATTGGGAAATTTTTCCCCCTGATCTCTTTAAAATCTTCACCTCTTAATGTAGATGTTCTTTTCTAGTCCAGGATCCCCCCCCTTTTTTTTTTTAATGAAATCAACTTTAATAAAATGTAATTTGTGTACAATAAAATACTGATTAAAATATGTGGGTCAGTGAATTTGGACAAATGT
This sequence comes from Spilogale gracilis, assembly GCA_004023965.1. Lineage (NCBI taxonomy): Eukaryota > Metazoa > Chordata > Mammalia > Carnivora > Mephitidae > Spilogale > Spilogale gracilis. Next base: position 53,854 of record PITA01005711.1, on the reverse strand, counting down.
GTACATCTGTGTAAACAGTAGGTACCCCATTCAAAACTTAGAAAATTTCCATCACCCCACAAAGCTCCTTCAAATCCTTTCCCAGTCAGCTCCTTTCTACCTGCCCAGGGAAACTAATCTGTAACTATAGATTGAGCTTCACATGAATGGAATCATACAGTTTGTAACCTTTTTTGTTTGATTCTTTCCCTCAACATACTATTTTTGAGATTGATCCATGTTGTGTATATTTGTAATTTTTTTCATTTTCATTCCTGAGCATTCTGTTTATATTCTATAATTTGCCTGTGTATTCATCTGTTATCAGACATTGGGGTTTTTTTGTTTTTGTTTTTGTTTTTTTAGTTCAAGGCTTTTATAAATAAAAATGTGATGAACATTCATGTATACGCCTTTTGTGAGTTTGTATTTTCATTTTTCTTGGTAAGTATTTAGGAGTGGAAGTGCTGAGTCATATGTAAGTGTATTTTTAACTTTGTAAGAAGCTACCAAACAGCTTTTCAAAGTGCACTTGCCATTTTCCATTCCTACTAGTGATGTTGAAAGTTCCAATTGCTTCATGTCTTTTGTCAACACTCAACAAATTGTTTATCTTTCTAGTTTGAGCCAACCTAGTGAGTATATAGTAGCATTTTGTTATAGGTTTAATTTGAATTTGAGTGAAGCCTTTTGATGACAAATGTTCTTGAGGTTTTCTATAATTTTTTTACAGAAATATAGACGAATATATGCTAATGGAAAATCATCTTCATATTTAAAATTTTTTTTTAGGTTTCTTTAAAAGGGATTGAAGACAATCATTCAAAATGCCTGAAAATCCTGCTCCAGGTATGCTAGATATGTACATCTATCAGTAAATTTATTACTGATTCAAAAGTGGAATGTACAATGGAATTAATTTGTGCTCTGATTATCCTTCTTTAAACAAGATAAACTGCAGGTCCTACAAGTTCTTGATCGCCTAAAAATGAAACTGCAGGAGAAGGGGGACACATCGCAAAATGAGAAGCTCTCTCTGTTTTATGAGACACTAAAGAGCCCTCTCTTCAATCAGATACTCACACTTCAGCAGTCCATCAAGCAACTGAAAGGGCAAGTAAGTTACTCATCAGGGTTTTACATGTTGATATATTCAAATCAGCAAAGAAATATAGAAGAAGAGACAGACAGACTGTCTCTAAGTGCACTTAATTCAGCAAGAAGACTTTACTGGGACTTGTGACCTGTAGGTAGCATTAGTGTGGATAGTTCAGAAATATTTATGGCGGTTTCCTGGCTAGCTCACTCTGTAGAGCATGTGACTGTTTATGTTAGGCCCCATGTTGGGGATAAAGCCCACTTAAAATGTTTATGATAAATTTTGTGTTTTGTTTTGGAATATAAGTTGTACTTATTTAAATATGCAGGGCTCTATCCCAGGACCCTGGGATCATGACCTGAGCCGAAGGTAGACGCTTAGCCACTGAGCCACCTAGGCACCCCAAGACTTATTTATTTTAGAGAGAGAGAGAGAGAGCACATGAACTGGGAAAGGTCAGAGGGAGAAGGAGAGGAGAGGGAGAGAGTCTCAAGCAGACTTAATGACCTCACAACTCTGAGATCTTGACCCGAGCCAAAACCAAGAGTCAGATGCTCAACTGACTGAGACACCTAGATGCCCCAGGAAGCAATACATTTTAACCTATTAAATATTCTGAGTAATACTAAATAAAAAGATTTTTAGCCTTACACACACACAGATTTATGTATCTATGTCTTACTTTTTCATGTCTAAATATTTAATATGTTAAATTATACATGAAATAGGCAAAATAGAATAATAAATAGAAATAATTTATTTTCTATAGGTTTCTGTTGATGACTCTCTTTTGTTTTTCTCTTCAACAGCTGAGCCATATACCCTCAGATTGTTCAACCAACTTTGATTTTTCTAGGAAAGGCTTATTAGTGTTTACAGATGGTGCCATTACTAACGGGAATGCCCAAAGACCCTCTCATACCTTGTCTGTCTCTGGGTTCTTCCCTTGGACTCGTAAGTCAGGAAATGAAGACTTTAACTCAGTCATTCAACAGATGGCTCAGGTAAAGTTATATCTTGTCATGGGACTATTGACATATTTCTATATATTTCTCCTGTTATAGGTTAAAAAAGAAAACTATACTTCCTCTTTAAAAAGAGTACTCTTTTTTTTTCCTTAAAATTTGCTACTCTGTGTGGTTTGCTTGCATTTTTATTTTGTTAGGAGAGATTGATACTATTTTCTAACCTGTGTGTTAGAAATTCATTGGCTTAAAATTACTCAAGGAAAATATCTGTATGTGATAAGGAGTTTTTAGATAATTACTCCCATTTGACACATATCTGCACTTGAAAAGGAAGAGATTCTTATGATTTTGATCATAGGAAAACTGATGTCTACAAGAAGTGATAAAATTTCCTTTGAAACTTTTTTTATCAAAACAAAATTAATGGGAGTTAGAGTTAATATGATTTGGGAAATCTCAGAAAACTTTTGAGAGAGTAATCCAGTTTTATCCCTAATACCTATCAAAAATTGTTGAGTTTTTGGATGTGTTAGTTTTGTGTTTGTTCAACTCATCTTCTAATAAGTGTCTTTAAAAAATGAAAGTGGAGTTTTACGATCAAAAAATCTGTTTAAGATTAATATTTAATAATCTATACCTAATTCCTTTTTTGACTTTATAACTCTATCTTCTTAATTTGACTGTTAATTGTTTTATGTGATGCTTTTGTTATGTGATTATATTTATGAAGTTCTCATGTCACAAATGTAATTATTTTAAAGCAATCAAATAATTGTTCATTACATCTAGAACCCATTTTAATGGTGGTCTTTCCATAATCTTTTGAATCAACTTAATAAAATGGAGTATTAATTCATCACAATAAAATTAAAAACAGGGCCCTAACAAATGCAACTGGTTCTGACTTAGGCTGAACACTAGCATATCTTTGATACCTATTTTTGCTTTCCTCATTTAAAAATGTAATTTGCATGAAAAGTATTTAGAGAAATTGAGTGTAAAAAGTAATTTAGGACTTACTTTGGAAAAAGTTGTTTTTCTCAGAAGTTTTCATCCAGTTTGGGCTTGATCACGTAATGTGAGTGAGGTATAGAAATACCTCTCATTACATGAGGTTGCAGAATACCGCACACTCCCTCTTATGTCCTACTGAAAATAATCAAGTGAAAAGATGTCCAGAAATAATTTATTGCTGAAATGCTGAGTTTTTTTGGATAGAGATGACTGAGGAGAAGATGTTTTTCTGTGTTACTCACAAAAATAGCAATTTCAGTTCTTTGGAACAGGTAGAGTGGGTAAATGTACTTCATTGACTTTCCTTTTTTTTTAATCCCTCTTCATTAGGGCCGGCAAATTGAATATATCGATATAGAACGGCCTTCATCTGGAGGCCTTGGATTCAGTGTGGTGGCCTTGAGAAGTCCCAGTCTGGGCGAAGTTGATATCTTTGTGAAGGAAGTGCAGCCAGGGAGTATAGCAGACAGGTGAGGGGGACATTCCTTTTGCATTTTGCTAATCTTGTTTTGACAGTTCTGAAAACACTATTCTGAAGAGAATAAGAAACTAGAGATAAAAGCAGTTAACCATAGCAGCTAACGTGTTCCCTTTCCACATGCATTTGTCAGGCCTTCAGCAGATATTCTCACCTGTACCTGTGGCAGCCGCTAGCTAGTAGCGCCATATCCCGTTTTGTAGATGAGAAAGCTGAGTTCAGAGAGGTCAGGTGCTTTTGCCGTAGTCACAGAGCTATTGATGCTGGAATCGTGAGCCCTGGTCCGATTCCGGGACAGTCTGACTGCCAAGCTGGTGCGTCTTCTGTTCTGCCCTGCTCTCCCACAGCTGGACGTGGTATTTTAGCTACCTGTGATCAGTAACATGGAAATACTGAAGCTCACATTCTGCATACTGTGTGCTTTATTAAACTTAAGATTACAGCAACTGTTTTGGTGCTCATATCACACTGTTGATTATTTCTCTTGTCACTTAAAAACCTCCTCAATCTATGAGATTCCCCCATGTTGCATCATGCCATTGTTTTCATATTTTAAGTGGTATGTACCTTATACTTGTACAAGCCTTATACTCTGTCTCCATTTGATTTTAGGTGTTTCTTTTCTTTTTTAAAGATTTTATTTATTTATTCGGCAGAGAGAAACACAGCTGCAGAGGGAACACAAACGGGGAAGTGAGAGAGGGAGAAGCAGGCTTCCCGAGGAGCAGGGAGCCCACTGTGGGGCTCGATCCTGGAATTCCGGGATCATGACCTGAGCTGAAGGCAGGCTCTTAACGACTGAGCCACCCAGGCACCCCTGATTTCAGGTCTTTCGTTTATTATTCATTCAACAGGCACACTAGTCATTACATTACTACCGCCTGTTAAAATAATAGCAATGGTAGGGGTTCTATTATTTAGAAAACAAATCTCAGCCAATAATGAAGATATGAATTCACATTCTCCATTCATGGGGGATCAGTTCTAGGCTCCACACCTGAATATTCAGAAATAATGGATTTCCATGAGTTTTGCAACTTTTATTTTATTGTATTATTTCATGCAGCATTTTGTCGAGTCTGTTCTGAGGAACCTTTACAGTGGTCAGATGTATCAGTGAACTTCTGTTCCTGGAGATGGGGTATACATAGTTAGGGTAATCATATAACCTATTGTCCATGTTGAGACAGTTTTGGACTGAGGGGGGTTTCTGTTAATGACCCTGAGACAGCAGGTGTGGAGTCGGACTGTTCTGACAAACTTAGACAATCCCAGCTGAGCCCCGGCTTAGGGTCACTTATCTTTAGTTGAGACTTATCTTTACTTATCTTTACACTTACCTTTACTTGAGACTATGGTGTCCCTTGACAAAAAGCCTATTTAGCTTTTATTGGCCCAACCTTTCTTTCTAATTTTTTTAACTTAAAAAATTATTGTTGGTATACAGTTCGCATACCATAAATGTCAGCATTTTAAAGTGTACAATTCAGTAGTTGTTTTTTTTAAGGTTTTATTTATTTATTTGACAGAAAGAAACACAGTGAGAGAGGGAACAGAAGCAGGGGGAGTGAGAGAGGGAGAAGCAGGGGGAGTGAGAGAGGGAGAAGCAGGCCTCCCGCTCAGCAGGGAGCCTGATGAGGGGCTTGATCCCAGATCTCCGGGATCATGACCTGAGCTGAAGGCATTCGCTTAACCAACTGAGCCACCCAGGCGCCCCTAATTCAGTAGTTTTTAAGTGTATCTTCAATGTTGTGCAACCTTTTGGTGGTCTGTCCTTGTGTCTGAGGTCTTCTATACTGTCTATAGATTGAAGTCAGGATTTTCACAGAGAAGTTTGATATGTTCGTGTGTAAAGAGCCTTGACCAAGGCTAAGCAGTCAGGTGGCTTCCCAGAGACAGCACTGCTTAAAGGGAAACTGGAGAGGAGACTGGAGTCAGGAAAGAGCAGAAGGTGTCAGAGGAGTAAAGAGACTATCTTGAGCAGGAGTCCTATGGAGAGAGGGAACACAGCTCCTATTCTTGGATGAGGCTGGTATTTACCTGGTGTGGGAGCTTGGTGTAAGAGAGTACGAGAAGGGACTGGAGACAGGTGGGGTCAGTCATGGATGACCTTCTAGGTCATGTTAAATTGTTTTCATGATCAGTTCTTCCTTTCTCCTGAGGACTTTCCACATAGAACTATTGTATTTTAGGAGCTTCCCTAAGACCCATTGGCTCTCAAAGTAATGGGAATCCATTATTTTTGAATGTTGCGATGGAGAGATAAGAACTTGTCTTCCCTTAAATGAAAACTAGGAATTCAATATTTATAAACAGCACGTGGCAGTTAAATTATAAATAGTAGTAGCAGTAAAACGAATTCTGTTCAACTTTAGAATGCATCAAAATCATGTTTTCTAGGAGATTTCTCTTCTCTACAATTTGTTTATCTGGGGTTGAGGTTATATTCCCTGAGCAGATACTAACTGGAAGGAAATGCAGTGTTCTGGCAGGCTGTTGGGCGGGTGGGTGGGGGTAGATTAAAATAGATTGATTTCCAGAAGATAGAAGATTTGAATGTGAGAGAACTTACACAAAATGAGTTACATCAGGGTTGAAAAGATTCAAGAGTATCTTATTCATTTGGGATTAATTAAGAAATTTTCCTTAATGAATAAGCTGTGAATAGGAATTCAGAAGAAGTCAGAGAAAGAAGGACATTGGAGATGGAAAAAGGGAGTAACTTCTGGTATCATCCAAAGTGGTCACATTTAAAAGGAAATGTAGGATTTAGGAAAGGTTCACAAGTAACGTTCTCAATTTACAAAATATATACTTCAAAATTATAAAGGTAATACATACATATAATAGAAAATTATAAAATATAGATAAGCGAATTCTGGGACTTCGACTACCCTGAGAACTAGGAAATACATTAGAATGATTTCTTTTTATAACGACAAGGTCATGGAGCATTTACAATGTTATATCCCTATCTCAACATAATAAGCCTTTCCTAATATTAAACAGAGGATGTATAAGCAATATTTTAATTTATTTTTTCTAAAGGGAGAGAGAACACCGGAGCAAATGAGGGGCTGGGGGAGGGGCAGAGAGAGAGGGAAAGCGAAAATCCCAATCAGGTTCCATGGCCGTTGCAAGCCCAATGTGGGGCTTAGTCCCACAACCCTGAGATCATGACCTGAGCCAAAATCAAGAGTCAGACACTCAAATGACTGAGCCACCAGGTGCTCCAGGATGTATAAGTAACATTTTTATTCATTTATTTTTTTTAAAGATTTTATTTATTTGTCAGAGAAAGAATATGTGTGCATGCACATGAGTAGGGGGTGTGGCAGAGGGAGAAGCAGGCTCTCTGGTGAGCTAGGAGCCCAATGTGGGACTCCATCCCAGGACCCTGCGATCCCTAAGCAGCATTTTTTTTCCCATTCCTTGTTTTTTAATTTTTTTAAATTTTTTTCCATAACCCAACCACCCTATCCCTCCCCCCCTCAGAAGCATTTTTAATGGTACCTGATTTATAAGGAGAACCACCATGATTTTAACATCAAAAATAGATATTTTCATGTCTAACTTGCTGATTTCAAAAGAGGATCTAAAACATGAGTGTCTATCCTCAGAAAACTTACAGGTTAGTAGGATTTTAGCTAGCTCTGTTGACAGCATATTTAGTATAAATGAATATTCAGTGAGTGGTAAATGAGTGGTTCAGATCACTGTGATAATGAGGTAAGTGATGGGGAAAGGGGAGGGTAGAGAGAGAGAGACACTCAGCTGGATGGCAGAGGGTGGATTGATTTGGCTGAGTAGAGTCAAGGGCATCAGAGATGGAGGAAACAATTTACACCAGGGTGGGAAATGCCAGACGTGTTTGAGTAGGAAAGATTAGATCAGAATAGTTGGAAAAGGGGTTTATGTGGGGAGGAAGCCAAGTTGGAAGGAGTACTTGGGGACCACATGCAACAGGCCTTTGAATACTAACCAAGTTTACACTATGTCCTTGAGCTCAGAAGTTACCAAATTCTGGGGTTACCTGGCTGGCTCAGTTGCTAGAGCTTGCAAATCTTCATCTTGGGCCTGTAAGTTTGAGCCCCATGTTGGGTGTAGATTACTTAAAAATAAAATCTTAGAAAATAATAAAAAAAGTTACCAGGGGCACCTGGGTGTCTCAGTCAATTATGCATCGGACTCTTGATTTTGGCTCAGGTCAAGATCTCAAGGTTGTGGGTTTGAGTCTTGCGTCAGGCTCTGTGCCCAGAGGTGAGTCTGCTAGAGATGCCCCTCTCCTTCTCTCTTTCCTCCAGACTCTCTCTGTCCCTAAAATAAATAAATCTTAAAAAAAAAAAAGTTACCAAATTCTGATCTATGACAAAGTTTTGCTGAATCTGCTGTGACCTAAGAAAGATAAAGGCAGTATAATGGACTTTTCATAATTCTGAATTTATGAATTAGATTTATAAATGAGATGAATCCCTCCTCAGAAAGATCTTGTATTTTGAATGTTAATAATGTTCATTTATGAAACTATGATGATGAGAGTTTGTTTTCTTTCCTTTGGCTCTCTCCTTATTGGTCAGTAATCACAGATAACCATTATACATATTCAGGATGGGTGATACCAGAGTAAAAAGAGCCTAGCAAAATAAACCTTGAGAAATTAGGCATTAGATAAGGAATTCCTTTGGATGGTTGACAGGGGAATGGAAGAAGATGATTGGTGTGACAGGTAAAGCGGTAAAAAGGAATTGAAAGGATGATGGTGGAGAAATGGGAAGAGAAAGGGTGGTGTCAGGGAGATAATGAAGTCAAATACATAAACCAGAGTAATTCCTAGTAAAGTGAAAGTGTGTGCTTCAGAGTCAGCTGACTAAGATAAGATGCTACGCTTGTCCAGGCTTTAATTTCTTGCTGTAAAATGTAACCAAGTAATTTTTTAAGGTGATTTTATTTTAGGGTGAGAGAAAGGGAGATTGTGCAGGCAGGGGCAGTGGGAGATAGAGGGACAAGCAGACTCCATGCTCAGTGTGGAGTCCAACACCAGGCTTAACATGGGGCTTCATGCAGGCCTCCATCTCAGGACTCTGAGACCATGACCTGAGCTAAAACCAAGGGTTGGATGCTTAACTGAGCCCCCCAGGTTCCCCTGTAACTGAGTAAGAGGTGGTTGTGAGGATTAAATGAGATAATGCTTATAAAGCATCTAGCACAGTATGTGGCTTCTAACAAGTGCTTAGTAAATATTGACTATAATAGTGGGTTTTTTTCATTAAGGTTTTACTAATTTCTTTTAAAAATAGTTCATGGTTTTGTTTTTGTTTTCCTTTTCTCTTTTATACCTTGGTTAGTAGTTGGGCGGTTAGGGACTGGGACAAAGAGAAGGGCTTAAATACAGATATAGAAGTAACATCTGTTGATTTTCAAGGAGAGTTTGTCCTCACAGTTGACAGATATTGGGGAAGCAAATGATGATTGAGACAGGATGACTCTGCTAGAGAGGAGGTTATCAGTGAATTTGAGGATACAGTTACCCTGGTGTGGTATATGCTGAAGTCAGGTGGGAAGGGGTTCAGGAGTATGGGGCTTGTGCAGTAATGGGGGCAGTGTTCTTATTTGCAAAAACCTTAGCAGTGGGGTCCCACATATTGTTTTTGCTTATTTTTCTTGCCAAGTGGTTTTGTGTGGGTACCCACAGGCATGGGCATGTGTACACGCACATGTTTAGGGATGCACTACTTAATCAGTTAATTAGCTAATAAATGCCTTGATGAGAAGCACTCTGAAGAGCTCTGTTATATAATTATTTGAATAAATGTCTCAAGTGAAATGTAGCTTCACTTGAATAATAGATTTTTTTTAATGATGTTATTATATCACTTATAACAGAATTTTCTTATTCTATCAAGGGATCAAAGATTGAGGGAAAATGACCAGATATTGGCTATTAATGACATACCACTGGATCAGAACATTTCCCATCAGCAAGCTATTGCATTATTGCAACAAACCACTGGATCTCTACGTCTGGTTGTGGCCAGGGAACAGGTGCACACAAAAAGTAGTATTTCTACCAGTCTAACTGATACTACGCGGCCTGAAACAGTGAGTTGCAAATTTGGAAAAATAATTTAATTTTGAATTAATGCTACTGATTTTAAGAAGTGTAGAGACATTTAGAAGGTGTTATATTCCTTGTCATACTTTAGGAAAGATGATCACATCTCTAAATACAGCATTAGCATATTAAACAGGATATTTGACAGAGGATTCGGTTTTGTTTTTTCAGTGTCCTGTGGTTCTCCTTATTTGAGATTATTATTTAATATAGAAGGTGAATTGTTGTATTATGCATAACTTATTTGGTGATGGAAAGAGTCTTGCGTTTCTTGGCGATGTAGGCAGTTCCTTAATTAAGCTGAGAGTTTTTATTAGAGATTTACTGTTGAGTATCTTAAGTAAGGTTTAGTTATTTTATTTATTTCAGAAACATTCATTTTGTAAATTATATTGGGTGTTTATAACGAGATTGTTGACACTGCAAGATTATAGAAGTTTTCCTTTTCATGTAAGCATGTATACTGAGCAATTTAAAAGAATAAAAGCATATGTCTCTTTTGGGAATCTTTCAACTTGGTTGATAACGTTTTACAGATTTTGGCCTCCATCTTCAGAATGTAAGCTAATAAATCTTATTTTCTTATAACACTAAGTGCTAGCTGATGAATTTTCATTCACTGGGACAAAAGAAACAATTGACCGTCTGGGTACAGTACAAGGTCATAACACAAATTAACATATAGACATTTTCCCTGTTGTAATCAGTGATATTTATACAGCACAATTTACATAATAAATACAATGAGCAAAGTGGGAGCTTTGCATAGTGGTTAAAAGCAGGGGCTCTGGAGCCAGGCGGGTTCAAGTCCACTTCCTCCATTTCCTAGCTGTGTCCTATCAGGAAGGTTCCTTAATTCCTTTACTCTTCAGTTACTTCTGCTTTTCCTTGGAACTAATGACAGCATCCACTTCACAGAGATAATATGTGGATCAAGCCAGAGCGCATGTGAAGAACTAAGCACAGTGCCTGGTACAGAGTATACACTCTATGAATATTAGCTGTGAGCATTAATTCAGGCATATTTTAGCAAATCTTGTTACTTCCTAAATACGAGATATTGTTTCAGACCTGGGTTTACTACATATCCTAATATCCCTGGTTGTTTGAACCTTGCATAGTTAACTGTCCAACTTAGTATAATACTAAAACCAGTAAATATATCCTGTTGAGCTTGAGAGGGAGAATTTTGTTCTGTGGTTAGATTATATGAATTTAATGTACATTTCTTTTTTCTTTTTCGATATTTATTTATTTTGGAGAGAGAGCAGGTGGGGAGGAGGGCTGGAGGGAGAGAATCTTAAGCATAGTCCCCCCTGAGCACAGAGCCAGAGGCTTGATCTCACCACCCTGAGATCATGACCTGAGCTGATATCTAGAGTTGGGTGCTTAACCAGCTGAGCCATCCAGGCACCCCTAATACACATTCCTGATGGAAGCCTACTAGAGGAAAAATGCTCAACGTCTCTCAGTCTGATTTGTATAATCCTATTGCTCATGTCTTCAGTGGGACCTACCTTTCCTCTCCCGCATAAGAGCCTGCTTAATTAGTCTCTTTACCTTGTGTCCTCAGCCTTTCATCCTTCATATTGCTGCCAGATTAATTTTCCTAAACCACATTGTTTCTGTCCTTCCTTCCTTTTTTTTTTTTTCTTTAAGATTTTATTTATTTGACAGGGAGAAACACAGCCAGAGAGGGAACACAGGCAGTGGGAGTGAGAGAGGGAGAAACAGGCTTCCCGCTGAGCAGGCAGCCCGATGTGGGGCTCGATCCCAAGACTCCGGGACCATGACCTGAGCCGAAGGCAGAGGCCTAACCACTGAACCACCCAGCCCCCCCCCTTTTTTTTTCCTAAAGATTTTTATTTGTCAGAGAGAGAGAGAGAGCACAAGTAGAGGGAATGGCCGGCAGAGGGAGAAGCAAACTCCCTGCTGAGCTGATGCGGGCCTGGATCCCAGGACCCTGGGATCATGACCTGAGCCAAAGGCAGGCACTTATGTTTTTAAATGATTTATTTTATTTTTTCAGTGTTACGAGATGCATTTTTTTATGCCCCATATCCAATGCTCCATGCAATATGTACCCTCCTTAATACCCACCACCAAGCACATCCCCTCATAATCCCCCTTCCAAAACCCTGTTTGTTTCTCAGAATCCACAGTCTGTCATGCTTCATGTCCCTCTCTGATTTACCGCAGTTCACATTTCCTTTCCTTCTCTTAATGTCCTCCATGTTACTCCTTATGCTCCACAAGTAAGTAAAACCATATGATACTTGACTTTCTCTGTTTGGCTTATTTCACTGTGCATAATCTCCTCTAGTCTGTCCATGTTGATAGAAAAGTTGGGTATTCATCCTTTTTGATGGAGATGTAATGGTGATTGTGGCTATTGCTGTTATGAACATCGGGGCACATATGGCCCTTCCTTTCACTACATCTGTATCTTTGGGGTAAATACCCGGTAGTGCAATTGCAAGGACATAGGGTAGCTCTATTTTTAATTTTTTTAAGGAAGGAATCTCCACACTGTTTTCCAAAGCAGCTATACCAACTTGCATTCCCACCAAGAGTGTAAGAGGGTTCCCCTTTCTCCACAGCCTCTCCAACATTTGTTGTTTCTTGTCCTGTTAATTTTGGTCATACTAACTAGTGTAAAGTGGTATCTCAATGTGGTTTTGATTTAAGTTTCTCTGATGGCTAATGATAATGAACATTTTTTCATGTGTCTGTTAGCCATTTGTATGTTTTCTATGGAGAAGTGTCTGTTCATGTGTTTTGCCCATTTTTTGATGTGATCATCTTTTTTTTGGGTGTTGAATTTGAGGAGTTCTTTATAGATCTTGGATATCAGCCCCCAAAGGCAGACCCTTAACCGACTGAGCCACCCAGGCATCCCCGTCCTTCCTTTTTTTTTTTTTTTTAATATTTTATGTATTTATTTGACAGAGAGATCACACATAGGCAGAGAGCAGACAGAGAAAGAGGGGGAAGTAGGCTCCCTGCTGAGCAGAGAGCCCAATGTGGGGCCTGTACCCAGGACCTTGAGATCATGACCTGGGCCAAAGGCAGAGGCTTTAACCCACTGAGCCACCCAGGTGCCTCCCTGTCCTTCCTTTTTAAAACCTTCAGTTACTCCTTTTGCTTATCCAGTTAAGTAAATCCAATATATATCTTTTTAAGATTTTATTTATTTATTGACTGAGAGAGACAGCGAGAGAGGAAACACAAGTGGGGGAGTAGGAGAGGGAGAAGCAGGCTTCCCACGGAGCAGGGAGACTGACATGGGGATCAATCCTAGGATCTTGGGACCATGACCCAAGCTGAAGGCAGATACCCAATGACTAAGCCACCCAGGCACCCCTAAATCCAATCTTTTGACCATATTTGACCCATTCCGTTACTTGATTCCGCTTTGCTCTTACGTTTCCCTTTTGCTTGAGTGTGTGTGTGTGTGTGTTTTTCTCCCCATAGTGCAATTAAGATGTGACTTTTTCAAAGCTTTCCTTAATTCTTTGTTGGATTTGACCTCTTATCTCTGCCTTCCCCCCCCCTCCAAATCTTTATAATATTTTGAGATTCTCTTTCAATTAAGGTAAACACATATTTATTGGTTCCTCCTATGTACTGGACATCGTGCTAGATATTGGGTACAGACTGGAGAATGAGGCAACATGTCTCTATCCTCTTTTTTTTTTTAATTTTATTTATTTATTTGACAGAGAGAAACACAGCTAGAGAGGGAACACAAGCAGAGGGACTGAGAGAGGGAGAAGCAGGCTTCCTGCCGAGCAGAAAGCCTGATGTGGGGCTCGATCCTGGGTCTCCAGGATCATGACCTGAGCTGAAGGCAGTCGCTTAACCAACTGAGCCACCCAGGCGCCCCTCTATCCTCTTTGAGCTATATGTCTTATGATTCTGTATTCTGTCTCATTTTAATTATTTGTGTTTTAGATTATCTTTCTACTGGATTATATGATTCTCAAGGGCAGGAACCGTTTGATCATCTTTATATATCTCCTAGCCTCTAGATTACTTATAGACATGTTCAGTTTGTGGTATATCTTTTACTAGCAATTATTGTATTAAAAAGCTAAGTATCTGTGTCTCACTAACGTGTTGGCTTTTATTTGCTATTAATTTGTAGATTCATTGGGGTCATATTGAAGATGTTGAGCTCATTAATGATGGCTCTGGATTAGGTTTTGGTATAGTTGGAGGAAAATCAAGTGGTGTGGTTGTGAGGACAATCGTTCCTGGAGGATTAGCAGATCGAGTAAGTTGACTTGTTTGTTCTCATTTTAGTGTTTTACAGTTTAAATTGTATGGTTTGAAATGTAATTTCATAACATGGCTTACTCGGTTATAGGATTCCACAACTAGAATTTAAGTGTTGCTAAGAAAATTTTTATTCCCATGAATGTTAATACACACTCAGTTGGCTTTTATTTAGAAACATTTCCTAAGTCAACTTTTTTTTTTGGCTTATGGTTGACCGTCTTCTTGATTCCATCAGAGGACAATATTTTCTATTGAAGAGGTGTTAATAGGTATTGTATTTTGAATATCTCTGTCCTCTCCCAATGTATCTTTCAGGCAACTAAATGCTAAACTTAGAAGGTACAGTGATTATAAATGTTTGTCCCAATTTTGTATGTGGTAAATTTCACTTGAATTACAGTTTTTTGGCATTGTAAGTTAAATAACTACACTTCATTATTAGCAGTGTTTAAACTGAAAGGGGACCTTTTTTTTTGAACTAGGCTCTATGCCTAACATGGGACTTGATCTACAACCCTGAGATCAAGTGTCACATGCTCCACTGATTGAGCCAGCCAGATGCCCCGAAAGCAGGTCATTACTTACACGAACTATTTCTCTTGGTTTTACATTGAAGAAAATTTTAAACATTGAATTTAGTTTTTAGAAAAGTAGTTTAGAAATTTGGTTATGATGCCACTTAATAGAGAGCCCATAGTTATGTGAACTGTCCATGATAACCTGATAAACAGAATAATATGTAAATTTCACTAATTGGTGTTTAGTTACAAATATATCTGTTCTGATAAGCCTAAGGAAAAATGGACTTGCCTTGCAAATGCAGCTTTGAGGTAAATTCTCCAGCTCCTCATTTCTATTCAAGGTTGTTCCATCTTATATAAACTGTGGAGCTGCTATTATTCCTGTTTTCAGTCTCCACTTGTGTTTAGAGAAGCTGCTTTCAGGGTTTGCTTTGTGGGGCTCCTTGAGACTTTTGCAGGGGACCTGTGGGATTAGGACAAGGAAATGGCATCAAACCATGCTGGTGGTCACTGCATTCTTCTCCACCATGTGGTTGCAACAAAAGATTCTGTCTTACTTAAGAAAGTGCAACAAAAAATTATTATTTCTAGCAAATTTTGACATTTCAGTGCATGTCTTTTTAATATTGTGTGACGAAATGGGACATACACTGTATCACACTTCTGCCACATACTGAATTATGATGGTTGGTTTGAGAAAAATATTTGTGAGACAAACTAGCCACCTATTTGTATGGAAAACATTTTAAAAAATTTAAAATACGTGTCTTTCATTCAAAAAACTTTTTTGAAATATGACATAATGTTATATGAGTATCAGCTGTACAACATGATTTGATGTTTTATACTGTGAAATGACCACCACAGTAATCTGGTTAACATCTATCACTACACATAGTTACATCTTTTTTCTTGTGATGAGAACCTTTAAGATCTGCTGTCTTAGCAACTTTCACATATACAATACAGTATTGTTAACTCTAGTCAACAAACTGTACATTATATCCCAATGACTTTTTCTTTTATGACTGGAAGTTTGTACCTTTTGACCATTTTCACACATTTTACGACCTGCTACCTCCCTTCCCCCAACTTCTGGCAACCACACTGGAAGAGCATTTTTATTTTTGAAAGAATAACTGACAAAAAAATTATGGTTATTCATACTTGGGTTCTTGGCAGACATTTCTTTGAAAATGAATGACGCAAGACTGTCACTTCAAGGAAAACAACTGACAGCATTTGTGGGTGATGATAAAATTTGAACTTTCAAGCAAAAATCAGAATTCTGGAAAAGTTGTATTTTACCATAAGCTTGACATTTCCAATATTTAAAGACTTTTCTGATTAGATTATTGCTGATAGTAATAAGGACTTAAAAATATTATATAATAAAATATGTCAATATTTGGAAGATCTGCCTGAGTCTGTGGATCAATATTTCCTGAAGACCAATGTATGATATGACAATATATAGGTTAAAGGTCCATTCAGGATTCAAGATTGATCAACAAATTTTAATGAAACAGTATTTGAAAATTTGTTGATTAAGTTGCAATTTCCACATTGCAACTGATCTTTAAGAAACCACAACTTGTCAAGTTTTGGTGTGTTAGCAAAGAAGAATGAACTCAAAGGGCTCTTAAACTACTCCTCCATTTTTCAACTATGTATCTAATTGAGGCCAGATTTTCTTTATATACTTCAGCCAAAACAGCATATTAGACTGCATTGATAGCTAAAGCAGGTGTGCAAAGCCAGTTGTCTTCTTTTAAGCCAGATATTAAAGAGATTTCCAAAAATATTTAAAATACCACTCTTCTCACTATTTTGTTGTAGAAATAATAACTTATTTTCAAAATAAAAAGTATATGCATCAATATATAGGAATATATATTAGTATATTACATGTATTAAATATTTTAAAAATTTCTCTGTGCTATTTTTATTTTTTTAAAGATTTTGTTCACTTGAGAGGGAGAGAGACAGAGCACAAGCTGGGGTGAGAGGCAAAGGGAGAGGGAGAAGCAGCCTTCCCGCTGAGCAGGGAGCCTGAGGTGGGGCTCAATCCCAGGACCTGGAGATTTTGACCTGAGCTGAAGGCATATGCCCAACCATCTGAATCACCCAGGCACCCCTGTGCTATTTTTTAATTCAGTAGATAACAACAGAGAGAACCACATAAACAAAAGCTCTTTGAGATTCTCAGTCATTTTTGAAATATAATCGATATACAGTCAACTGTAATAGGTAAAGTATACAGTTTAATAAATCTGACATATGTTTACTGGCTAGTCGGAATGTATAGGGCAGGCTAGCAGAGTAGAAACTCAGGCAGGAGTTATTATTGCAGTCTGGACTTTGAAATTTGTAGGGCTCTTTGGCAAGATTTCTTAGGAAACTCAGGTGGGATTTCTGTTACCGTCTTAGGACAGAATTCCTTTCTGGAAATCTCAGTTTTTGCTCTTCAGGTCTTCAACTGATTTGATGGAGCCCCTCCCCACCCCACCCCACCCATGTTATCAAGGGTAATGTTCTTAAAGTCAAACAAGTGTAGATGTTAATCATATATACCTGCAGAATACCTTCACAGTAAAATCTAGCCTAGTGTTTGACCCCAAAACTGGGTACCATAACCTTAGCCAAGGTAGCACATAAATGTTAACCATCATACCACCTGTCTCCTCAATGAAGAAAATGAACATATCCATCACCCACAAAAGTTTCCTGTGTGTCTTTGTAATGCCCACTTTTCTCTCATAATTAAGAGTGTGAAGGGTTTCTGAGACCAAAAAGGCCGAGACTTGTCATTTTATGGATCTTTAAAACACATCTGTGGCAGAAAACATATTCTTAAGGGTTTTGGGAAATTTTTTTTGACCTGAAAAGAATGACGTATTGTGGAGTATTTTGATGTCTTCTCTCACATTCCTTGCCCCCCCCCACCCCTTAGCAATTTTCATAGGCTTGTTTGCCTCAGTAGCATTTTTCAAGATGCAAAGTGGAGTAATTACTGTGAAAAACAAAGGGTTAGATAAATTTAGAAAACACCAAGTTAAACAAAATCAAATAGACTTTTTTACTGTAAGAATTTTCTGAGCTTTTAATATCCTAATGTGCATTAAGAATTGTCACAAGGAGAATATGATGTGCAGTTTCCCAAATTAATCCCTTTGAGACACTGTTGGGAAAAGCCCAGGTCTGATTTTTAGCCTTTACTGGAAGGGCTTGTCACTATTTCAGGTCATCAAGGAGGGGGCTGGGGTATGCCCATCAGTCATGATGCAGAAGCAAATGTTTATACCAGACGTTGTTATCTGCCTGATGTACATTATTCTCATGTAGTCCTTAAGACAGTCATAAATTTTATTTTCAAATTATAGATATGGAAACTGTCAAGAAATTGCCCAAAGCTACTCAACTAGGAAATGACAAAGTCAAGATTGAGTCCACATCTGTTTCACTCTGAAGTCTGTCCTTTACTGCTTAAATCTGTTTATCTAAAGTCCATCCTAATGTTTTTCTTTTCCAGAGGTATACTTGTCCAGGGTTGGTCTAAGCTTATCAGGAATAGCCAGCTCTAGAAGCAACAGAATTATTGACTTTCCTGTAGGGAATATGATGAGGCCTAAGCATAGGAGAGAGAGTCATTCCCTCTCTTCTCATCTCAGTTAATGGCAGATAAGATCTCTTGACCTGGCTCTGCATTGTTTCTAAGCCTTTACAAGTTGTTGCTCATGTAGACTGATCATGGCTTTAAAAGAATGAAAGGGAATTATTGCTTTTAATTAAAATGTACTCATGTTTTGAATATTAATACTCACTGTTGTTGATGGCAATCTTTATGGTAAGGGAAAATAGATGTCTTAAGTCATTAATGTAGATGTGATCAAGATTGATCATAAAGTGTTACCTGTGTTCAGCTAATGGGGTTAATCAATCTTAACTTTCTTTGAAGAATATAAAATGAGATAATAGAAAGTTAGAGAAGAAAGTATTTCTTACTTAGAAGAATTTCATGAAAAAGCCCTTTATAATTTCCTTTTGTGTTTACAGATAATATGTATAGTTAGAAGATGGGTACAGTTGAGGGAGTGTGCCTAGGAACACGTAACTGAGGTCTCTGCAGCCTAAAGGGGCATCAGAAATGGATGCATTTGATGGTTTGCTATAAGCAAAGCATTAGGCTTTAATACTGACAAATCAATGAGAGAGGGATTTATTTCCATTTTGCTTAAGAGGTATCTGAGATTTAGGGAGAATAAATAACTAATGTTTGACTATACAGCTTGATCAAAGTAGAGCCAGGATTTGAACTTGGGTGTGTTTGACCCCAAAGCCTGTACTTGCCTTCTGCTGTCTACTGCCTCTAATGTGATAAAGTAAATGAATTTGAAAAATACTGATTCATAGGAGCTTTTTAAGAAACACTTGCTGAAATTTAGTTACAGTGACCAATCAGTAAATGCAGTCAGGACCACTTCCATGGATAGAAAAATTACATGGTATCATGAAAGTCTAAAAGACTTAGAATCTGCATTTTAAATATTTGTTTTTTTTAAAGATTTTATTTATTTTTTTGACAGTAAGAGAGCACAAGCAGGGGAAGCAGCAGAGGGAGAGGGAGAAGCAGGCTCCCCGCTGAGCAAGGAGCCCAATATGGGACTTGATCCCAGGACGCTGGGATCATAACCTGAGCTGAAGCAGATGCCTAAACATCTGAGCCACCCGGGTGCTCCTATATTTTAAATCTATAACTTATAATATGTAATCATCAATCTTAAAACCTGTAAGTCTGTAAGCCCCTATGTACCTGTAAGCTCAGTCTCCAAAACTCATAGTACCTGAGCCATCTTTTGAGAATTCTATTCAGCTATAGCAAAAATTTCAAAAATTTTCAACAGAAGTTTTTTTGTTGTTTTTCTGGATAGTGTAGGGGCATCTGGGTGGCTCAGTTGTTACACGTCTGCCTTCCACTTAGGTTCCGGGGTCCCAGGATCAAACCCTGCATCGGGCTCCCTGATCTGTGGTAAGCCTATTTCTCCCTCTCCCACTACTCCTGTTTGTGTTACCTCTCCCTGTGTCTCTTTCTGTCAGATAAATAAAAATCTTAAAAAAGAAAGAAAATGGGTAGCATAAAGCTTCATTTGACAGAAGTATCTTTCTTGTGCTCTGGAGAAATTCTAGGGGAATCAGGTACACCGAACCCCATTTTCCCTGGAAGGTAGCTCTAACAATGCAGTCTTTAAAAGTTGTCATCAATTATTGACTTTTTAGTATTAGGCAATTATATTATCAGTTATGTTAACTATCCAGTAATCTTTCATGCTAAGAAGGAATGTAACCAAGCAGAGACTGGAGGGTGGGTGTGTACTAGGAGGATTCAGTCTAGAATAAGCCAGGCCCAGTTTGAGGCCACTGAATAGTTGGTTATTCCCAAGAAATTTTGCTTTGAGTGAGTCTATAAATAGATCTTTTCCTTATCCTTAAAAATCAGATGATGAGGGTTCTGGGAATTTGAGGAGAATGGGATAGATGTTTTTAGATAGAGTATCTTTATTCTTTGAGGGAGTGTTTATTTTATGAAGTTGCTATTTTCTACCTGTGTTATGTTGCCTTTTGATTAAAAACCAAGACTAGAACTGGCCTGGAATCAAAACTAGTAATAATTTTATTTTCTGTGTTTTAGTTTTCAAAGAAACAAATTTGATTTATTTTGTAGCTCAAACCTAAATTTCTTTAGGTTTTCAAATATTTTATTATGGATTTATTTATTAAAATGTATTTAAACATTTTTTAATTTTTTTTTTTAAGTACGCTCCATGCCTGATGTGGGGCTTGAACTCACGACCCTTACATCAAGAGTTGCATGCTCTACTCAATGAGCCAGCCAGGTGCCTCTTCAAATATTTTTTTGAATTGAAACTATCATCCAACTGCCTGTCAGGGAATTTAAAATGCAAACTAATATATTTTTTAGCCTCTGCCTGCTAACTTGGATTAAAGTATTTTATCTTTTGTTTTTAAAAAAGGTAAATAAATGATACTTAGTCTTTTCACTAAAATATAGGGTACCCTATTATATCAGCTGTTCTAATTTTTGTGCCTTCCATACTATCTTAAGCTGTATGCGTATTTTTCTCTTTTGAAAGAACCTATGGGTTAATAAACTATATTTGAATGTGTGATTAGCACACTATGTCTTTGAATCTTGGCCTAGCTATTTATTAGCTAGTATTGATTTATGATTTCTTTTAAGAACAAGAAGAACTCTATGCCTTTTAATTTTCTTGCACAGTAGACAAGTTATGGAAGGAGAATGTTGATCAAAAAATATCAGTAAAATGCAGTGTTTGGGGCTGCTGGACTTAAACAAGGTAGCTGTCATTTGGTGTTTTTCCTATCAATCTGACTAATTGTGTTTGTACTTATGAATTCCTTAGAACACCTGTTTTTCTGGAAGAAGAAAATGTTTGACTTTCAGTGACAGATGCAAATTATCTACATCATTTTAAATTGAATTGAAGTAAAAGGGGAAAAAAATAGTGCCTAGGAAGTGATTCAATATGTACTTATGGTGAAGTGCCCTTCTTTGGCCAAGCCAAGTTTACTGATTTGACATAGTCTTTATTCTTTGGTCAGGCCAAGGATGGTTTGATTTATAGAGGCAGCTTTATCTTTGTTTTTCATCATGACCCCTGACTTTCTCTTGAGTAGTTACTTGTTTTATTTCTGGTTGTTTCAGTGATACAGTATCAAATTACCAGTGCTTAAAAGTAGAAATCACTAACTCCTTCCTTCCTTTTCGCATCTATCTTTTCTCTAAGTCTTTGCAAGTGTTTCTGAGTTGAATTGCATTCCTGTTTTCCTCCTTTTCTCTTCTTCCAGTGTCTAGGGCCTTGGGCCTTCTGTAGACTTTTCAACAAAGCCCATAGCTTTTTACTCAGTATTTGGATCTCATACCTTCTTTCATTCAGGTTCTTGCAAAATTGGAGAAAAGGAAGGATGGAAAATAGACTTCTTAGTCTTAAGGTTTTTTTATTTATTTTTATTTTTTATTTTTTACTTTTTTCTTCTGAATTTCATCTACACCTTATGCATGGTACCTCCTGGAGCTAGGAATAGGAAGCCTAGCACTGTACAAGCCTGATGGTCGTTGCTCTGTTGTCAGGCTGTCCTTTTCTCCCAATTGCTAAAGACCTACTTTTCATCTTCATTTTATTTAAACTTTTTGACAGTAATAGGCAGTTTCTTGGAGAATAGAAAAACAGTAAATTTATTGTATATTACTGTCACTTTGGAGGTATCAAAGTGTAAAAGAAAGGACTAAATGAGAACTGGTCTTCAGTTCTACTGGGTTGAACTTCGGTTCTCTTACTAGCTTTGCGACCTTGTTCAGGTCAGCCAACCTTTCTGAATCCTGTTTACTCATTTTAAAGTTATCCCTCTCTAAATGAGATGATATATGAAAAGTGATTTTTGACCTATAAAGTGCTAGGCAGGTATAATTCTTTGTAGCCAGCTATGTTTACATCTTGGTAACTTTAATATAGTAAAGGTAAGTAAAGAGAATTCAAAATTTCTGATGAAACAAAATGCAGATGGATCTGCCATTTCAAGAATTTGACAAATGGAGGTAGGATGGAAATGTTAAGCATTTTGAACTGATGTAATTTTTGATAAATTGTTTCTAAAACTTTTTTGGGTGTGAAATATAAGCCTTTAAAAGTACATATAAAAAAGTATGTATAATGGCTGTGGACATTTTAAATAATGACAATAATCACCAATGTATGTATCATTTAATTTAAGAAATAAAACATTTTAAATAATAATAATTACCCATGTACTTATCCCCAGCTGAAGAAATGGAACATCATGTATCCTTTCTCTAAATTCTCCCAGAATCCTGATTTTAAATATGTTATATATGCTAATGACTCCTAAATTTAAATATGTGGTCTGGACTCACCTCCTGAACTCCAAATCTGTATATCCAGCTGCATATTTGACATCTCTACCTACATGTCTAATAGGATTTCAGACTTGATATCTATAAAACTAAGCTCCTGATTTCTATTTCTACCCGTCCATTCCTCTGTAGTGCTCATTCTTTCAATAGCAGCTCTGTCTCTCCAATTGCTTGGGCTAAAAACTTGGAGTTTTGAGTCCTTTTTTTCCCCTTCACACCTCATGTAGAAGGTATTAGTAGAGCCTGTTGAAAGTTCATTAAGAATACATCTAAAGTCTCCTTCTCAACACTCCCAACTGCTAAACCCAGTCCACAGGCTATTGCTATCTCTTTCTAGATTGTTGTTTCAGCCTCCTAACTGGTATCTCTGCTTCTGTTGCTTCCTGTCCTGTGGTCTGTTTTCAGCACAGAAGCTTGAGGGATCTTGGTAAGTCAGATAATGTCCCTTCTCTGTTCAAAATCCTTCATTGGCTTTCCTTCCCAGTGGCTCAGAGCAAATACCTGCACTGCTGCCCTCCAGCTAATGCTCCCATCTCCTCCTGTTTACTCTCCTCTTTGTTCATCCTTTCCAGCCACACTGACATCTTGCTGATCCTTAAATGAGCCACTGAGTTTGTTGGCTTTCAGAGTTCCTAGCTTGATGCCAGAGGCCTCAGATCCAACTTCCTTCCCTTCTTGAGGCCCAGGGTTTTCTGATCTCTTCCTTACCTTTGTGGTCATGAATACCCTAAGTCTAGGTCATTAGGCATGAAATGATGCCCT
Source organism: Spilogale gracilis (assembly GCA_004023965.1). Lineage (NCBI taxonomy): Eukaryota > Metazoa > Chordata > Mammalia > Carnivora > Mephitidae > Spilogale > Spilogale gracilis. The sequence continues at coordinate 30,668 of PITA01005711.1, read as the reverse complement.
CAAGCCAGTGTCCATTTTAGAAATCTAGTTACTCTTCTCCTTGTGAACACATCCTCCACGCCATCTTTTTTTTTTTTTTTTTTGCAAAGATTTCCTTTTCTTGTTGCCAGTTCAGCATTCATTAAAATTGTTACAATGTTTTTAGCATATTATAGATGGCTTCTCTGTCAACCATTCTGTCAGAATTGGAAGTCTGAGGAATTGGTTATTAACCAGTGAAGTTAGATAGATCATTGATTTCTTGGAATAATTTTGTTTTGTTCTTCAACTAAAGGATGGAAGACTCCAGACAGGGGACCACATCTTAAAGATTGGTGGCACAGATGTGCAGGGAATGACCAGCGAGCAAGTTGCGCAAGTGCTAAGGAATTGTGGAAACTCGGTCCGGATGCTTGTTGCAAGAGCCCCGGTTGGTGCAGTTTCTGTAACCCCTCCTACCCCTGCAGCTCTGCCTGTTGCCCTACCTGCTGTAGCTCACAGGAGCCCGAGTGCTGTGAGTAGACAAACCATTCTTTCTCTGTAAACACTGGGTAGGAGACCCTGCAGGATTAGAAGTGCCTTGGGCTAAAAGTGCCACATGGATGGGAGTAGTACTTCAGTGCTCACCGAAGCAGAGCAGAACCCAGTTTAGAGACATTGGACAAGTTTGATTTTCTTTTTTTGCCATTTCTCAATGATAAGTCATCCAATCTCCCTGAACTTCAGCTGCTCATCTATAAATTGGAAAATAATAGTATTTGCCATTTCTCTTTCTTTCTTTCTTTCCTTCTTTTTTTTAAAGAAAGTCTTTAAAATTTTTATTTATTTATTTTAAAGTTAGCTCTATGCCCAACGTGGGGCTTGAACTCATGACCCCAAGATCAAGAGTCACATACTCTACTGACCGAGCCAGCCAGGTGCCCCAATGTGTGCCATTTCTATTTCATTAGAGTGATGAGAAGACATCCATGTGTTGGAGGGGAAAACTCAATGCAGGTCAATATATTTATTAGAAAGGAACAGAACAAACCAAGGGGATAGATAATAATATTTATTATAATCATTATAATAATGTAACAATTAGTATTATCAAACACCTAGAATTGTCAAGGTCTTCTGAAATCATCACAGGAATTCTGCAAGATAGGCCTTACCCTTTCATCAAGATAATATCAGATGAAGGAACTCAAGTCCAAATAACTCATTTTATAGGCATATAGTGAGGGGTACCTGGTGGCTCAGTGAGTGAGGCATCTGATTCTTTATCTCAGTCAGCTCAGGTCTTGTTCTCAAAAAATTAAAAAAAAAGTCATATAGTGAGTAAGTTGCCAAGCTGGGATTTGAATTCATATCTTTCTGATCCATTCCAGGATCTTTCCAGTCATATCACAGGCTTTGAATCAAGGGTTAATAAAGGAAAAGGAAAGAAATAGTTTTTAAAAGGAGAGGCTCGGGGGAGAAGAAAGGAGAAGTGACTTTGGTGGGAAGAGGTGGAAGATCGTCATTTATGTGCATTTGAGGGGCTCTTCTAGAAGGTTGCTTTTCTCTCCCTTCTTGGAACCTTGTGAGTGGAAATTTTCTGTCTGAGATGTTAGTATCATTTTTGTTTTTCTCTCCAGACTGGTTATAGCCACTTTCTTCCCCTCTATTACTCTAGCTCTCCAGAACCTTCAGTTCAGTAGTGGGGACCAATGTAGCTATGTGATAAGTAAGATTTTGATGCAATCAGCTGTTTCCTTTCTAAGGTTAGTGTTTTGAATTGAATTATGTTTCCAGACACTTTATTTTTTAAAGAAATATTTTAAATTAGAGGGCAAGTAATGAAATTAAGTTTTAGTTTGATTTTTTTGCTCCTAATAATTATTATTCATAGTAATTCTTACCACCGGTTTCTAAATTTTTCTGTCCTTTTTTTTTATCCTGAGTTTTTTCTAAGTGGCTATATTATGTTTCTGTTGTTGTGTAACATTATCACAAGGGGCACTTGGGTGGCTCAGTTGGTTAAGCATCTGAGTCTTGATTTTGGCTCAGTTCATGATCTCAGGGTCATGGATCAAGCCCTGTCTTATGTGTGCTCTCTCTCACTCTCTTCCTCTCTCTCTCTCTCAAAAAGAAAAGAAAAGAAACAATTATCACAAACTTAGTGGCTTAAAACAACTGGCTTTTTAGTTTATAGCTGTGTAGGTCACAAGTGTGGGTGGACTTGGCTGGGCTCTCTGCTTAGATTCTTGTATGGCCAAAATTAAAGGCTGTCTGGACTCTTACCTGGATGCTCTGGGGACAGTCCATTTCTTTCTTTTTTGGGACAGAGGGGACAATCCATTTTTAAGCTCATTTGAGTTGTTGGCGGAATACTGTTCCTTGCAGCTGTAGGACGAAAGTGTCTCTTGGCTGAGTGTCAGCTAAGGACTTCTCTCAGTTCCTTCAGGTCCCCTCTATAACTTCTCATGGGACCTCCTCGTCCTCAACCCATAAGTCCTGCCTTTATGTTTTAATTTCACTTCCTTTTCTGCTGCCAGCCAGAAAACTCTGCTTTTGAAAGGCCCCCAATTATAGATTAGATGCACCCAAATAATCTCCCATTTGCCATATAGTGGGACATAAACACAGGAATAGCACCAGGAATCAAAAGCCATGGGGACCATCTTAAGATTCTGCCACAGGTTCTAAAAAATTACTTGACAAACCATGCACAAATTGACTACCACACACAGTTATGGAACTAAATATTATATATAATTAAAATTGTTTTTTCCTTTTAGGACAGTTCTCTTTTTGAAACTTATGATGTTGAACTTGTTAAAAAAGATGGACAGAGTCTTGGGATTAGAATTGTTGGCTATATTGGAAGTGCTCATACAGGTAAATGAATCATTCTGTTTTATATTTGGAAATAACTATAAAGGATATTAAGGTTTCTATACAGTAAAATTAAATCTCTGCAAATTATAATTTCAATAATGAACAGTAAAACCATATATCTATAGTGGCAACCAGTTACTTTTCAGTGATTAGAGAATTAGTTTTATCTCAGTAGTTTTATACCTGACTTGATTGTCATTAACAAAAGGATTTAATTGTCCATCTCAGTGTATAACATTTGAATTGTATCTTCTCTTTTTCTAAGATAGATATATTTTAAGTACTGTGACTGTTACATGTTATGATATTTTAGATGTGATAATGTAAAAGGATTACTGTATATATTTCTTATTATGAATGTCAAAAAGTATAACTATAATTACTAAAAAATATATAAAACAAATTCTTTAATTAGGATTATTTTTCTGTCATACAAAGGGATTCTATTGTAAGAATATATACACGGCCCAACTATCTCTGAATAACACTCCCTTAACTCCTATATGCAAAGCTTTGGTAACTTCTATTGTTAAGATTTACTCTGTTTCTATAAGACAATCATTAGAGTAAGGAAAAATAAACCTTTTGGATAAATATTTGCTAGTAACATGAATTCAGAGTTATGAAATCTTCTAGTTTTTTAAAAATAGCAAGATTAGAAAGTTAATTTTTTAAAAAATATATTATTTTGCATACTTACAGCAGGTGGAAAGATTAAGAGTGCTAATGTATTCAAAGCCCTGAATGAAATTCATGTCAGACCACCTTGTGCTATTTTAGCCTAATGAAATAACTGTTTTCAAACCTTTAGATTTTTCTAAGTGCCACCTTTATTAGGTTCAGAATTTAAATGAATTCCAAAAGAGCTAAGTATGGGTTGTATAATAATGTTGGGGAAAAAAAGCTGTATTGAATAGCTCTTAATATGCTGTCAGGTTAGAGAAGTCATGCCTTAGTTCCTAAACTTGTGGCTTATGAACCTTTATTATATTAAGTTTTTGAAGTGTTCTTGTAAACCTAACAATATAATATACACACCAAGTAAAATGAAGGGGAATAACTGTTAGACAGCTGAGAAAGCTTGATATTTATGTTAATGAATGAAGAGTCATTTTACTTCTTTACTCAAAGGTTTTGGGGACTTTCGGAGAGGGAGGTAATGGTGAGCTCAAAAACTACAACATTTAAAAATTCAATTTGCTATTTGACATGTAGTCTTTCAGAGTAATTTTTCATTATTCTATTAATTGGATTTTTGAGGGTGTTACTTTGCTTAGTTCTGAAAGGGGTAGAAAAATATAAGAAAAGTCTAGTCAGAAAGAAATATGTAAGTAACTTAATTGTTTAAGGATAAATGAGATACGTGTCTTAGCAGAGCTATAAGCAAACTATCATCATACGGCAGGTGAAAGATTAAATCTGACAGAATGAAATAAGAATTCACAAAGAGGCATTTGTACTGGGCATGAGAAAGAATTTTGGTAGAAAGGGTGAGTTTTATAGGAAGAAAAAATGAATAAGAAAAGGGATAACATCACGACAATACTTAATGTTTTGGTGAAATATCAAGAGTCTTGTGTGTGTGAACTTTTGCCTTGGAGGGATGGTAATTGGAAGATAAGTAAAAAAAAAAAGTTTTCGGCCGATTATGGAGGTCCTTGAATATGATTCTGAGAAATTTACATTTTATTATGTAGGCAATAGGAATTCATTGATGTTTATTTTTCTTCTGCGGACAGTATTTTAAGTTTATTTGAAATGAATAAAAATATGAAATCATCCAGAGTTATGGTTTTCATTTTCCAGTTTCTCTCTAGTCTTTGCCCATAGGCATGTATACTTTTTATATAGGTGTAATTTTTATTTAGCCATTTGTATTTAAATATTTTATGATGTGAAGATTATTTAATGTTGCTGATTTTTTTTTTTTTTTAAATGCTGTGTGCACTTTTCTGTGTCTGGGAAGCTAAAATGAGCAGTAAACTAAATGTAGGCAGGAAGACCAGGTAGGAGACTCTTGTCTTAGTGCTGGTGAAAAGTGATGTCTCCAAGACAGCAGCAAGAACGGGCCCCCACAAGAGAAGAGGATGAGACTGCCTGGGCTCTCCTGAATTCCAGCTTGTAGTACAGTGCATTTCATCAAGCTTCCATTACTGATTATTTTTCCAGAAATAGTCATCAGTCATATCATTTCAAATTCGGGTCACTTGTGAGGGTGACAGTTTGAAATAATCCATCAATTTCTCTGCTTGTGTTCAAAATAGTATTTATCAAGCCTCAAGTCAGCCCCTGTAGCTAATTAACCTCTTGATATGAATTTTGCAATCAAGGTCTAATTAGAGCTTTCTTCCTTTTTCCATATGTTTTTGTGCACCTCAGGGGAGGCTTCGGGGATTTATGTGAAAAGTATAATTCCTGGCAGTGCTGCTTACCACAACGGCCAGATTCAAGTGAATGACAAAATAGTTGCTGTAAGTAACTGCCCTTTGTTTTAGAATTGGATCAACTTGGGGGGAAAAGTTATCTTGATTGTAGTGTGTATGAGAGGAGAATGGCTTCATATAATCTCATAATGTTTTAAAAAATTAAAAAAGTGAAATTTCATTGATTTGGCTCTTAAGGGCCTAAATTTGTTTGTGGGTTTTTTGTTTGTTTGTTTATTTGCTTTTGTTTTTTACTGCTTGTGAAAAAAGGACTCACTAATCATTTGGTAGGAGAAAAAAAGTACACGTGCGTGTGCGCGCACCCACACACACACATCTGAAAGATGTTCTAGCAGTCTCCTAAAAAAGACTTCAAGCACCTCTGTGCTCTGTAAACACACTCATTTTATATGCATTTTAGTAGGCTATTAACCAGCTCTTTTTATCTCTTCATGAAAGTAATTTTTCTACTAACAGTAAGTAATTTTGAGTACATACAGATTTGAGGTATTTTATATGTTGGAGAATATCATAATTACTTTTTGTCCATTCAGGGTGGTCTTTCTCCATTTAGTAGAAATTGGCTAAATTTAAAGTTTATTTGAATAGTATTTTTGAAGCATAAACACACATACCTACATAGACTCACACATTTAATTTAGAGACTTACATAGAAACATGTTTGCTGTTGTCATTTGAATCTTTGTCCTTCAGGTCCATCTAAGGAAGTATCTTTCATCACTCTTGGCTTAGGAAACCTCTTATGATTTGCAGGGGATAGAGGCCTGATTTTATTCTGCCTTGTCAGAATTGAAAACAGCAGCTAACTTGAAATCTCTGTGTAATGTGTCTCTTAATATTTTAGGTTGATGGTGTGGATATTCAGGGTTTTGCCAACCAGGATGTTGTTGAAGTATTACGAAATGCAGGGCAAGTGGTACACCTAACCCTAGTTCGAAGGAGGACATCTTCCTCTGCTTCTCCACTTGAATGGCCGTCAGAACCAGGTAATTAATGCCACTATCCCTCTCCCCACTGCATAATCTGGGCTTGGAGGAGTAGCTTACTTACGGAAGTTGTTTTGTGAGTCTGGGAAGGAAGAACTGCTCATCTTTTGTAATGCAGTGATGGAGAAATGAATCAGTTCATTTGTGCATTGAAGAAGAGTTTCCTTTGCCTATTATCATGTGCCAGTCCAAATGTTAGAACACGAACTCTGACATGCATTAAGCTCTGAGAGCTGTTCTAAATGGAGATGGAAATCATTTTTCCAAAAAGCTTCTAAATTTCATTTATTATATTTGAATAATAAAGCTTTGACACCTCTTGTTCTCGGGACTCTCATTTGTCTAATGCTTTGACATTTTGCACACTTCAGATTTCAAATGACTTCTAACAACATATTTGATTATATTGTCTCCTGATTTACTCTTTTGAAATGCAGAGGGGGGAAATAAAACCTGAATTTCTATTAAGGATATTTTTTTGTGAAATATTTGTTATTTTGATTAAAGAATAGCAGATTTTCATTATAGAAAAAATACATAATTATACAGATGCCAGTTTTTAAATTACCAAGTTATTAATAATGTGTAGATCAACAAAATTTGGCAATCCTGAAAACAAATTAGGTTTAAATTGAATGACTAGTTATAGAACTAGTAAATAAGAAATAACTCCATTAGAATTTGTCAGAAGAGGAATACATTTTTCCTCCCTCTTTTTTGAAGATATAATAAGCCTGGAAGCCTTGCTTTCAACCAATATTGATTTATATTTAAATTGGAACTTTTAAAGTTTTATGTGATAGTGGAAATTTCGCTGCTGAAAGACAGATGCCCTGTCAACTGTGTCGTATGTATGAAATTAAAAATTGCCTAAATAGTACAAATTGTACAAATGCTATATTGACCTTAAAAGGTTCACATAAATATTTATATCAACATAATGGTTTTTAATAGCTCTGATAGAGCCCTTGGCTTCAGTCTACTGTATCAAATAAAGTATGTCATCTGCTAATTAGCAATTCTTTCCTGCGCATGCCTACATTTTAAATTTATGTAGGGATAAATTTGACTCTAAATTTGCACTTCTTCGGTGCTTGAGAGGTCCTTCCTGTGGGCTTTACTAGCACCCATGCAAGAGTGCTCTCCTGTAACATTTATCACACCTTGAAGCAGTCACCTGCTCTATGTGCAGCCGCTGTAATGCTGGGCAATGGCAATTCCTTAGTTCCTTGCCTCACATAACAGCATTTTTATGTGCCTTCCACAGCCAGCATTTGTCTGTTTTAAAGGAAGCAAACCGTACAACTTCTAGTTCTTGCAGAATACCTTCCTCTACCATGCTAAATTTTTCTCCTCTAAACTCCTACTATTTGTATGCTTTGTATACCTTATTTGTGTACCAATTTGTATACTACTTGTAGCATACAATTACATCATGTACTCTTCTGTACTATAAACTCTGGTATGTAACTATTTTCCCCAGGGACACTAGCAGCTTCTGGCCATACTGCTTTGGCTAGAATTAGGGTGTACTTTTTGTGTGTATCAATGGATTAATGATCTAAGAAATTTTAGGTGTGGTAAAAACGTCATGTTAAGATCATAGGAACTTTAAAAAAAGGTTTTTTTTTTACATTATTATTTAAGATTTTATTTATTTATATGACAGAGAGAGACACAGCGAGAGAGGGAACACAAGCAGGGGGAGTGGGAGAGGGAGAAGCAGGCTTCCCGCTGAGCAGGGAGCCCGATGCAGGGCTTGATCCCAGGACTGGGGTCATGACCTGAGCTGAAGGCAGACGCCTAACTGACCCAGGTGCCCCTAATATTTATTTATTTTTAAAGATTTGTCCATTTGAGAGAGCGCGTGCAGGAGAGCATAAGCACCTAGTGGGGCAAGGGGCAGAGAGAGAGAGAGGGAGAGAAGCAGACTCCCTATTGAGCAGGGAGTCCCACATGGGACTTGATCCCAGGACTCTGAGAATACAACTATAGTGGAAATCAAAAGTTGGAGAGTTAACTTACTGAGTCACCCAAATGCACCGTGAACATAAGAACTTTTTATTTTATTTTTTTTAAGGTTTGTCAGAGAGCACAAGCAGGGGGAGCAGCAGGCAGAGGCAGAGGGAGAAGCAGGCTCCCTGTGAGCAAGGAACCCAATGCCAGGCTCTATTCCCAGGACCCTGGGATCATGACCTGAGCCAAAGGCAGCCACTTAACCAACTGAGCCACCCAGGCATCCCATGAGAACTTTTAACTGGTTATATTTTTCAACTTTGTAGTTGACCCTTGTATAGCACAGGTTTGAACTGTGTCAGTCCAAAAATGGATTTTTATCAAATACAGTACTGTACTATATTTTCTGTAAATGTATTTTCTTACAATTTTCTTTTAACTTTATTGCAAGAACACAGTATATAATACACATAATATACAAAATATGTTAATTGACTATGCTATCAGTAAGCCTTCTGGCCCACAGTACCCTATTAGTAGTTAAATGTGTGGGGATTCAAAAGTTTTATGTATGGTTTCAGTTGCATGGGAAGAAGAAGTGCCCCTAATCCTCCAATTGTTCGTGGGTCAACACTGTTGTAAAAATTTCTACGCATACAGAAAATTCGAAAAATAATATAACAGATGCCCACAAACACACTACTTAGACTCAGCTGTTAATGCTTTGCCATATTTGTTTCATCTATTTACCATTTTCATTAGTCATTTAAGAGTGAGTAGTAGACATCATGACACTTTAGTCCTACATACTTCAATCTGTAGTTTCTAAAAATAAAGATATTATCTTATAATAATATCAAGGGAGTTCAAGATGGCGGAAGGCCAGGTGACCGCATGTCAGGGAGTTCCCTGAAGAAAGCTGAATTCCAGCAAAAAAAACACTACAGGACCACTGTGAACACCCATGAAATCAACCTGAAATGTGATACTTATAATAATATCATTATCACACCAAAGAAAATAGTAATTCCCTAATATCAAATACTTAACACATTGCTACCAAATGTCTTTTGTAGCTTCTTTTTCCACTTCCCCCTCTCTAAAGGAAAAACCTCATAAAATCAAGATTCAGTTATGCATTAGACTTACTGCCTGCATTATATTTCTTTGATTTCTTAATCTAGAATTCCCCTCCCCTGTGGCACAGACTTTTTATAAAGGGATTCGTTCATTTGTCACTAGAATACTACATACTGATTTAATTGTCCTTGTGGTGTAATTTAGCTTGTTCCTCTATCCACTGTGTTTCCTGAGAGAAGCCAGATATAAAGCCTTAGATTCAGGTTAAATATTTTTGGTAGGAATATTTTGTATGACATGTGTGATCATTTCAAAATGACCTAAAATGACTCTTGTTTAACCTTTCTCGTGTTTAAGAGATACATAATGACTTGCATGCTTGAGATTGAAAGCTTACTTAGCTCACTTTAGCTAAAGGAGGAAACACTGCAACCAGGAGAATTCTCTCCAGTTCCCTTCCAGTTCATAAAGTTACCTATGTAGGGTTGTTTATTTATTTATTTTTAAACTCATGCTAATGTTATGCCAGAACCTAGGAGAGCCCAGAGCACTGGAATGGGTTTATTTTGCATATCTTACTCCTTACCCACCACAACCACAACAGTAACAGCCCTCAGTATTTTTGCTTTGTCAACAACTTTCCCTTGATCTTACCTTCCCATTGCTTGGTTCCTTATCCTTTTCTATAAAGGAATCATATATGTAAGTTACCTGAGATGTTTGTGAACAGGACTGAAATAAGCTCACTGAAATAAATATGCTCTTCATTTGCTAGTGATTGAAGTTAGCAATTCTTATTTTAGGAACTGCTGTAGAACCATTGGAAACACCAGCCCGCTACCTAACTGGAGCAGTGGAAACGGAAACTCATGTAGATGGTGGGGAGGAGAAAACTGAAGAAAGAATGGATAATCTGAAAAATGACAACATGCAAGCCTTAGAAAAATTAGGTAGGCACAAAGCATTAAATTCAAAACAAGTCATTGTACTGCTAAAAAGTTAGCTATCTTTTTTGCTATGGGCAGAAAAACTTTCCCTTCTTCCCTTCTAGGTTCCTTGACTGGTCTAATAATTAAATTGATATAAAACAGATTAATAGGAGAAAACAAATTTTGTAAGTATGGGAGCCCCATAAAAATATGAGACCCAAGAGTAAGTTGGGCAATTGAGGCTTATATGCATTCTAAATTAAGGAATGGGATAGAGGCCTGGGGCTTCAAAGATGAGGATGGTAATTTATAGCACCCTAAGAAAAGCAAATGTTTGGTGGCAATAGGTTTTCACATAAGAATGTTATCTCTGGTAATAGCTCTTTCTGGTATAGGCCTCCTATCCAAATTCTTTTAGGTAGTTAAGGGAGAGAGAGTTTTTCCTGAGTCTGCTGGATCTTGATTGCCTTCAGCTCAAAACATGCTACATGCTGAGATGGTATATTTTGGGGTGGCATACTATTCTCCCCTTCGTTGCCTTTTGAATAATTGTTTCAGATCATCATACTATTCATTTTTAAGTTACTTTGTGTAGCCCAGAATTTATTGGGCTATGGAAATTGTCTTTTTCCTTTGATACTTAGCTTTGTACTATACTTCAAAATTCATGACTATCTGTATTTACACTGTACAAATGAAAGATGAAAAAGTTAAAAGAATTGTAGGTGAGATATCATTATTTTATACATGTGTTGAAATGTCATCTTTAAATATCATGTTTTTAAGCTTACAATTCAACCAAAACATTGCAAATTAGCCTACCGGATAAAGAAACTGCTGCACGGAAGAAATTTTAGAAAGATGGGAGAATTCGTAATGTAATTTCTTATGGAGGTGTTGACAACAGTAGAGAGGGACAAAGGTGCAGAGCCCACATGAGTGATGTTTTGCTTTTAATAAAATCTTTGGTTAACTATCCTTTATGTGTAAACTGGCATGTCAGTTGATATGGTTATTTCACGGATATTCTTTTGTGAATATCCTTGTATTCACATGGATAACATCCAGTGAGTTAAGTTCTTCAATGTTTATTAGTCCTAGTCTCTGAATTCTGAGGTTAACCTTTGCTTGATGATTTGCATTATATAATTAAGCATTATATGCATCCAAGATGAGCTGTCCATGCTGAAGACTGAAAGAGCTGATGTTGCAAGTTATGTTTGATTTTAGACAGATGGTTATGTCAGCTGGAGTAAGTGTTCTGTGACTTGTTTAATCTTGTGACAAAATTGAAAGAGCTTTTCTTTGACTTAAAGAAAAAAAGGTGAAGGTATGTTTATTTCCTGCTACTGCTATGGATAGAAGTTGAAATTGTATTTTTAGTACTTTTACTTTTGCCTATTAGGCATTATTCAGACTATGAACTGTGTCCTGAGCTGCTGGCTAAGACGGTAATGGAGGATAGGCAGAGCACTAAAAGTCTCAGTTCTTTAATGTTATCTTCCGTATACAAAAGTCACAAAGGTATAACCAAATAACTACATGAGACCAGAGTACACAGTTTATAGTGTATTAAAACTCATGTATCTCCCTGGTTGAACTAAACCAGACCTGGTTTTATGTCCACCCAAATGAGAAGGCTGAGCGGATTGTGCTTATAACCCTAGTTGATGGTATAGATGTCTTGATAAGCTTTTAGTTTTAATGTGGGTGAGTGGAAGGTATTACTTTGAAGTGATTAACATTTAAATTAAATCCTTGTTTGTCTTAACATATTGTAAAGCAAAGCCATATGTATTTTACTTGTAAACTGCAGGATGTTTACATATAAAGTGCATATATTTCAAATTTCATTTCTTAACTCATCAGTTCCTCTTCCCTTTAAAAGGGTCCTTAATGAAAGCTCCTTCATAATTTGGTCACAACTGGCCTTAACATTTTACGTTACTCTTATATAAGTCACCTCTGATTTACTTTATGTGGTAGACCCAAGTTAATGCTTTTTCCTTTTTGTTCATTTCCCTTTTACTTACTGGAACTGTGCTCTTATTGAGGAATTTAGTAGTTAAGTTTGGCTCATAGTAGGTTCCTTTTTTTTTAATCCAGAAAAGGTCCCAGATTCTCAAGAAAATGAGCTGAAATCTAGATGGGAAAACCTGTTGGGCCCGGATTATGAAGTAATGGTATGTTAAAATATTGTAATAAAAAAGCATTCATGTCTCATTGTGTGTCAAGCTCCTAACATTACAGTTTAAGGAAATAGAGAGCCCAAGATTGGCCACCTTGCCTTTATTTTTCCTCCTGCCTTTCTTCCCTAGGGGACCAATTGATTTTTTTTCTGCTCTTTTAACATTTTAAGCTGTAAGAACAATTAAGGACTGCACACAAGTTTCAGTTATAATTAGCAGACACTCGGTTCGTGTTGAAAACATTTAAGTCAATAGTAGGCAGAAAAATCTTACAAGACCTGCCTTTAATTTATAACCTGTTATCAGCTGCTTAAAATTGCTGGCATTTTTTATGATTGCTTTTATGATCTGTTTGTTTTATTGTACACTGAAAGGGCTGTGGATATTAGTCCTATGTTTCACAAAGAATCTTACAGTTTTATGAGGAAAATGAAAGAATGATTATCAAATGTATTAGGGAGAACAGGAAGTCATTTAGGTTAGGTATAAGTTTATAGCACCAGTGGTCCATTAGACTTCCTTTCACCTGTTATTAGATTCATAGAGTAAGGGATTGATTACATTTCCCTCTATGAATCTATGTGAAAGCAGAAAGCTGTACATAGAAAAGCTTCTACGGTGTTCACTAAATGTCATTAGCAATAAATATTCTATTAAATTTCTTTTGTCATTCATGTTATCTTATGTTTATCATTAGTACTTGTTGGCTGGTTGGAGATTTTTGTTCCTGTCTTCTTGGTTCAGAACATACAACCATTATCTATTGTCAGAAGATTTTCAGCATCGTTGAGATTAATTAAAACATTGCATACTCTATTTTTGCTAATTTCGTACTTGCTTTTGGTCCTCATGAACTGCTGCTTCTTTACCTTGTGGATTTCAAATGCTATTTTGTCATTAGGCTATCTGTCACCTTAGCAAGTAACTTTTTCTACTATTCTTAGTGGTTTGATATTCAAAGTCATTTGATGTCCCAGTATTTATCCATGGGACAGTTTCGTGATGGGCTCTTTTTGGTTAAAGTTTTATCCTCATAACTACTCCAAATTTCATTTATCACACGGTGAGAGCATAACATAATGGTGAGAAAGAGGAGACAGAAGTTGAGGTTGGGAATTTAAAGTGACAACTTATTCCTTAAGGGTTCTTGGTGTCTTGAGAGATGAGGACCAGAAAGGAGAAACCAGGCACGATAAATAAATGCATGCATGCACTCATGTACGCCGATGTCTCTGATTTCATTTTCTTCTAGAATCTACTTATGTGCAACGCAGTACTTCTAGAAGCTTTAGTTGGATCATTGTTTAACTTATCCCCCTCTCCAGATGTACTCTACTTTATTAACAACTTACAGATGCAAATCATCAGTAAAGTATTTTGCTTGCTAGGAATTCACTTCTGTGGATCTCTGCCACTGAGGCTTAGAACAATAGTTTTAGGCCAGGATTAAGAGCTTTAAGTATATTCCATGAGCCGCTCACCAGGCCAGGTCTTTCTGTTTGTTTCCTTGCCAGCTATTTCTCCCAGGGAAATGATGGCGTTTGCTATGGAAAATCAGATGCTTCAGTTTTTCCAAGCTTGTCTCACTTTACTGACCTCGCAAACTTTGTTTTAAGTCCTGAATTTAAAAGTGAAAATGATTACACTCTTGGCTTAGTTAAAAGAATAAAGTTTTTATGGACTCCTTATAACAGAGGATTATATTAAAAATTTAAGGGTCATGGATTTTTAAAAGTTAGCGCATGTGGTTTGTCCATCCCTTTGTTTCCCCCGAGTAATTTAGGGGAGAAGATTGCTGTAGAAAATGGTAACAACAACAACAACAAAGTATTCTCTGAAATTTTGCATTAAATATTATACTTCTGGTTTTCAGAAATATCAGAAAAGAATGGGAACGCAGATCAGATGGTGTTACCAATATATGGGGCTTACAGATTTTTTTCAGATAACCTAAAAAGAGATAAATTTATGCTTTTACAAGTAGTTAAGGCTTCTTTTTCTTGTAAATTTAGGTTGCCACTTTGGATACACAGATTGCAGATGATGCCGAGTTACAGAAATATTCAAAGGTAAGCATTATTTTTTTTAAATGTTACCGGTTTTCTGTTGTTTGAAAAATTTTCTCTAAGTTCTCATGAAAGAAACGAAATTTGTGCTATGACCAGAAGTTTCCAGAATTTAGTCTTAGTTGTTTTCTGCAATGTGGTACATTCTTGCTGGTATGGAAGGTGATGGTTAGATATGCCTGGGAAGAACATGGGGTGCCTGTGCCACTTTCAGAAGCCCAAATCCCGGTTTTGATGGCTTTGCCCACCTTATAGGTAATACACAGAGCAACACTGTCCAGAGTGCATTAGCCTTGCAGACATTTTCGGCAGGACTTTTAAAAAAATCAAGACCATAAACATAGACTTTACAAAATCCTGGTCCAGAATTCTAAAGACAGAAAAGTGCATTATAGGCAGTATTTTTTCTTGAACTAAAAAAATTTGTAGAGAGAGCTTTATTTCTAATGGCAGAATGCCAGGAGGTGACGGTAACAAGTTTCCCCCAGCATTTTTAGTTTTTTCTCACTACGAATTAATTTTATAGTTCCTCTTCTGGATGATCAAAAAGTAGCAGAGCATTTGGTGCTCAGAGGAGCCTTCTTTGATGAGAAAGGAAAGGTGTTCTTGTTAAACTAGTTTGAGAATTTATACTGTAATCCCAAATAGGTCTGTGAGTGAAGTCCAGCTTAAACCTTGCTGTCATATGCACTCTTCCAGAGTTCTCAGTGTCCCACGTAGGTGTTGTAAGAAGTTATCTCTTTAGATAGTCTGCCATTTCTTTCTTTATTTCTGCTGAATATTTCTCTTCCATAATTTTCTATTACATGGGCTGTCATTTTATAGGTTTGAATTTTCAAGGCTGAGACTGTAGAGTGTATTTCTCTCCTCCTATGCTAACCTGCATTTTGAGTCACTACCTTTCTGTACCTATGGGGACAACTGACCAAGCTTTTTTCCAATGGACCGTATAAAAGCATCATGGCACAACTTAGAGTTAATTTTAAATTACTTACAAAATCATCATTAGAGTAGTCACTAGTTACTAATTCCATCTAACTATGCTGAGAGGGATTTAAGAGGATAGTAGGAAATATAAATACTTCACCGAACTTCAGTTGTCATTAAACACTGCAGTACAGTTTACTGGTTACGTGGACTTTGGGGCCAGATTGCCTGAATTCAAATTCTGGCTTCTGCATTCACTAGCTTGCAAAATTATCTAAACTCTGTTTCAGTATTGTTGTCTGTTGAAGGAAGATATTAATAGGATGTTACCTACCTCATTGGTTTTATAGGGATTAAGTACACTGTGCCTAGAAGACTTGCAAGTACATACTAGTGTGTCTTGTTATTTTTATCATTAATAAAAATCAATGATGCTGTTCCCTAAAACTGTTCGTTAATATGCACTAAACTCTTAGATACTGTATGTTTTCTATTTATCTCTCTTCCAGTTTACTAAATTTCCTGTGCCTAATCAGCTGCTAAAGCCCATCTATTGAGTTCTTAATTTTAGTTTTTGTTATAGTTTTCTATTCTAGAATTTGTTTTATTCCTTTTTGATTATATTCTTTGGTGGAATTTGTAATTTAAAAACTGCCATCTTTTCCTCTTTTTCTTAAACATATTAATCATAGCTTATAAGGTCTTTAAATGGCTAATTTCAGTATCTGGATCAACTTTGTATGTGTTTCTGTTATTTGGTATTTTCTTTTGTTCTTTGGTTGTCTCTTTCTTCATGCTATAATATGATTGACTGACCTTATGTAGGACAGCTTACACAAAGGCTTCAAGGTGATGTTATCTTTGTCCAAGGACTCATTCTTATTTCTGATAAGGAGATTTTGTGTGTGTGTGTGTGTGTGTGTGTGTAGTGGGGAGGAGTGTGGGTGGGTGATTATCTCTGAGATGAGACAGAGGTACAGTTCTGGTAAGGTTCAGACTCTTGGCTTGCCTTTGCTCCTAAGACCTAGCCTTTCAGGTATCCCGCATGAATAAGGAATACATACTGGTTCCTTCTTCTTGGTGGGACCTGAACTCCAACTCTATTTCCTTAATACTTTGGGGCTGCTGAAATCTTTGCTTTTCAGAGTTTTCCTGATTGGCTTTTAACCTC
Organism: Spilogale gracilis; assembly: GCA_004023965.1. Lineage (NCBI taxonomy): Eukaryota > Metazoa > Chordata > Mammalia > Carnivora > Mephitidae > Spilogale > Spilogale gracilis. The sequence goes on along the minus strand of PITA01005711.1, from coordinate 14,079 downwards.
CTTACCCATATAGCTTTAAAACTCAAGAGACCTCCTTGGAGGAAACATACCTTAACTCAGACTCAGCTCATCATGCAATTGAGCTTTAGTTGTCTATCATCCCATGTTCAAACCCATGAAGACTCTGTATCATCAGACTATGATAAGTAAAAAAAAGATAATAACCACACTTTGTGTGTGCGTCTTAAGGAACGGCATTGTCTTTCTCCAGACATATTTTATCTCACCTTCATTTCCTAGTTCCTTGTCACCAGTCTTACTAATTTCATTTCTTTATTGATCAACTTCTATGCAATACACACACACACACACACACACACACACACACACACACATATATATGTACACACACAAACACACGTGTACTCAGCAACTCTGGTATAAAGACGTGGAAAGGCTTTGAATGAACAGACTTTCAGAACTAACTCGTGGAAACTTAATGCGTTCAGCTGAACATGTATTCATTCATTACTCACTTTTTAAAAGATTTTATTTATTTATTTGACAGAGAGAAACACAGCTAGAGAGGGAACAGAAGCAGGTTTCCTGCCAAGCAGGGAGCTCAATGCTGGGCTCCATCCTGGGACACCCAGGGGCCCCACATTATTCATTTTTTACATACTTATACCTACTTTGTGTCAGGTCCTCTACTAGGTGCAGGGGTTTTAGAAGAGAACAGAAGGAAAAAAATCTCTGCTTTGTAGAACTTGTATTTTCATAAGGGGAGATAAAAAATAAGTGGGATACATTGTCATGCAGAATTTAAGGCAGGGCAGACAAATAAGGAATTAAGGACAGAAGGTGGGCTTTCAATTTTAGATAGGTTGACTATGGAAGGCCTCCTTAAAAAGGTGACATCTGAGGAAGCATTTTAGGGGGTGAAATAAGCAGTCTAATTTTTCTTCTCCAGAAATGAACAATAATACTTACATTGGAAGATTAAGTATGGATATATATAATATATGCCTTAATATATCTCAGTGCTAATACATAAGAATTATTCAATAAATGGTGATTTTGTTGACTAGTTGTATGCTTCATTTTTAGTCTCTAAACTTTTAAAGTCTAAAAAAACACTTTTTTCCCCAAATTTTTGTTTAAATTCTATTTAACATACAGTGTAATATTGGTCTCAGGTATAGAATTTGGTGATTCATCCCTTACCTGTAACACCCATTGTGCTTCGTAAGTGCCCTCCCTAATGTAGATCACCCAGCTAGCATATCCCCCCACCCACCTTCCTCCATCAACCCTCAGTTTGTTCTCTATAGTTAAGAGTTTCTTATGGTTTACTTCCCTCTCTCTCCTTTTTTTTCCCTCTTTTACCATATGTTCATCTGTTTTGTTTCTTAAATTCCACATATGAGTGAAATCATATGGTTTGTCTTTCTCTGACTTATTTTGCTTAGTATAAGCTCCTTCCATGCCATTGCAAATGGCAACATTTCATTCTTTTCAATGGCTGAGTAATATTCCTGTGTGTATGTGTGTGTGTATGTGTATCCATTCATCTTTTTTTTTTAAGATTTTATTTATTTGACACAGAGAAACACAGCTAGAGAGGGAACACAAGCAGGGGAGAGAGGGAGAAGCAGGCTTCCCACCGAGCAGGGAGCCCGATGCAGGGCTCGATCCTAGGTCTCCGAGATCATGACCTGAGCTGAAGGCAGTCGGTTAACCAACTGAGCCACCCAGGCGCCACCCCATTCATCTTCTTTATGTATTCATTAGTCAGTGGATGTTTGGGCTTTTCCCATACTTTGGCTATTGTGGACACTGCTGCTATAAACATCAGGATGCATGTGCCTCTTTGAATCAATATTTTTGTATCCTCTGGATAAATACTTAGTAGTGCAATTGCTGGATCATAGGGTAGCTCCACTTTTCCCTTTTTGAGGAAACTCCATATTGTTCTCCAGGGTGTTTGTACCAGTTTGCATTCCCAACAACGGTGGAAGAGGGTTCCCCTTTCTCTGTCAACATCTGTTGTTTCCTGTGTTGTTAATTGTAGCCATTCTGACTGGTGTGAGGTGGTATCTCATCATGGTTTTGATTTGTATTTTCCTGATGACGAGTGACATTGAGCATTTTTTCATATGTCTGTTGGCCATCTGGATGTCTTCTTTGGAAAAATGTCTATGTCTTCTGCCCATTTCTTAACTAGATTATTTGGGTGTTGGGTTTAGTAAGTTATTTATAGATTTTGGATACTAGCCCTTTATCATATATTTCATTTGCAAATAACTTTTCCCATTCCATAGGCTGCCTTTTAGTTTTGTTGTTTCCTTTGCTGTGCAGAAGCTTTTTATCTTGCTGAGGTTCCAGTTGTTCATTTTTGCTTTTGTTTCCCTTGCATCTGGCCATGTGTCTAGCAAGAAGGTGCTGCGGCCGAGGTAGAAGAGGTTGCTGCCTGTGTTCTCCTCTAGGATTTTTATGGCTTCTTGTCTCACATTTGGGTTTTCATCCATTTTGAATTTATTTTGTACATTTTGAATTTCTTTTGTCACAAAATGATCTAGTTTCATTCTTCTGCATATTGCTCTCCAGTTTTCCCAAAACCATTTGTTGAAGAGTTTTTTTCATTAGATATGCTTTCCTGCTTTGTGGAAGATCAGCTGGCTATGTAGTTGTGGGCTCATTTCTGTGTTTTCTGTTCTGTTCTGTTGATCTGTGTGTCTGTTTTTGTGCCAGTACCATACTGTCTTGATGACTATGGCCATACACACACAGCATTTAATTATTTAATTGAAATTTTGTTGTGCCAAGGTATTTATTTCTTTAAAAATTTTTTGTCCTGGAAGAGTCATCCATAATTGCACTATTCTCTTTTCACATTTAGTTGTTACCTCTGTGTGTTTACATATTTGTAGTTAGTATGCCCATCCTTTTATGTAATATATGTGTGTGAGAGAGAAGGGATGTATACTTTCCCAACATAACATTATCACATATATTTACTTTTTTCTATAATTTCTTAATTATAAATATCCACAGTTTATTTCTTTATATTGATGAGTTATGGTTTTTAAAAGTCCTCTTGTAATTAGGAGTTTAGTTCTTAACTTAGCAGCTTCTCATCCCCTTCCCCACCCCGCAGTATATAAATGAGCCTCTATCCTAGCATAACCTCACATAGGAGGGCAGGAAAGTTGGCACAGGTGCAATGACTCACCTCAAATTATACAGCCAGATAGTCACAGGGACATATTGCAGTTTAGAACATGTTTATTCACCCCTGAAGTATTTACTGAGTTCCTACTCTGTGCCAGACACTGCTACCAGTGGTGGGCAGCAAAATGGAAAAGGTGTTTACTTTCAGAGAGCCTAGACTCTGGGCTTTGGTAAGGGCATGAGAGTAAACAAGTGAAAAATAGCTTGATAAAAGAGTTGTAGATTGTTAGGAGTGACACAGAGGATTTAACAGGATGGTGACAGCCTAACGGGAGGAGGGAGCGTTTTGGAGAGAGAGCCAGAGAAAAACTTACTGAGCTCAAGCTTGAAGGATAAGGATGTGGGGAGCTGGGAAACTGATGAGTTGCAAGTATGAAAGCTCTGTGAGAAAACAGGGCCAGCTTGTGCAGAGAATGGAAGTTGTTTGTTGTAGTGTTACGGTCCAACTGAGTGAAGACTAGAATGTTAAATAAGGCTGGCGAGGAAGACCTGGAGCTATAGGGCTCTTCCAGATCCATGGTGGTAAGCCTGGGCGTCACTGGCCGTGCCCGGTAACACCAATGGAAGGGTTAAGTGGGGCAGTGTCAAGATCTGAGGTAAAAAAAAAAAAAAAAAATTAATTAATTAGAATAAATAAATAAAAATAAACTTAAAAAAAAAAGATCTGAGGTCAAGCTGTAGGTTTTTCTTCTGTCTCAGCAGGTTTCTGATTAGGAAAGCCATGTTTCATGGCCAGAGCTGGTGTTCCTAACGGTCTGTCTTCAGATGGTCACTCCATTGCCACCGCTCTGGAAGGGATGACAATTCAAGAAGTACCTTCATATATTACTGGCCAGTGTTCGTAGATAAAGTTTTCTTGTGGGGTAGATGAAGTTGTGGGGAAGGGGGGAGGTGAAAGCAATTTGCAGCAGCTCGAGCATTAGCTGCACTGCTTCTAGGAAGCCTTTAATCATGACATGAGAACAGTTTTCCCGCATCTGGGGAGACTTGCACTTTTAGGGATGGCTTTTTTGGCAACTGTTTACTATTAAGATAATCACAGCACTGTGAAGGAGAAGCATTAAGCTCATTCCAGTGACCTTTCTGTTGGCCATCAGTTGTGATTCAGAGTGAGCATTGGGAAGATCCCCGGTGTGGGAAACAAAAATAACACGTCCTGTTCTCTGGTTTTGACAAGACAGGCTGACAAATTTTACTTTATTTCCTTCCTGAATTATATTCTCTGAACCAAAGGACATCAAACGTGCATTTTCCCCCTCACTTCTTAAGAGCAAATCTAATCTTTAAGGCAGTGGAATGTACTGGATCCTCCGACAAGAGTTGTCATGGGTGTTACCATTTGATTAGCAGGATGGGTTCTTTGCTTCAAATGCAGCTTCTCCTTTCTTTGTCACAGTGACCCTATTGGTCAGCAGCTGTTTTCTTCTTTCTAGTCATGATATGTGGAAAGTGAGCAGCAGGCAGGTAAAGTGCCTTGCCCAAGACCATATGCAGCAAGCGGCAAAATTAGGAAACACATCAGAGATTATCTGGCTTCTACACCTATGCCATTCTTTTTTCTTTTGAATAAACAATATATTGACAAGACCAAAAATTAAGAAGTTACAGAAGTATGTCCTGTAAAAAGTGAGTTTCTCTGCCATCCGAGCTCCCTTATTCTCTTCCCCAGAGGCAACTATTGCTGATGAATTCTCAGGTTCTCAATTCTTTGCTAGCCTCTTGTTGAGAGCACAAGGTACAGAATCAAGTAACGATAGTAACTGAGGTGCTTAGCTAGGGTAGGGGCCTATCAAAAACAGGATCTTTATCAAAATTCACATGTCTTTGGGGCACCTGAGTGGCTCTGTCAGCTGAGTGGCTGCCATCGGCTCAGGTCATGAATCTAGGGTGAGATAGAGTCCCACATCGGGCTCCCTGTTAAGCGGGGAATCTGCTTCTCCCCACTCTCTCTCTCGCCCTCCCCTATGCCCTCGTTCTCATTGCTCACTCTCTCTCTCTCTCTCTTTTTTTAAAAAATATTTTATTTATTTATTTGACAGAGAGAACCACAGCTAGGGGGAGAACACAAACAGGGGGAGTGAGAGAGAGAGAAGCAGGCTTCCCACCGAACAGGGAGCCCGATGCAGAACTCGATCCCAGGACTCTGGGATCAGGACCTGAGCTGAAGGCAGATGCTTAACCAACTGAGCCACCCAGGCCCCTCCCAGCTTCCTCACTCCGTAATGAACAAATAAAAAAATCTTTTAAAAAAATACACATGCCCTATTTTGTTCTTCCTAGGCAATATTCTAATTCTGTAGTTTGTGGTGAGGTTCCTAAAGGAAATTGTGTTTCTTTCGTTGCCTCACTCCACTGAGAACTCTACTGTTCAGGTATTGCTGAAAGGCCTTTTATTTGCTCAAGGAAGGAGGTGATACTTCCTGAAGAAAGGTAAAGGAGGCTTATTGGGAGTATGGCATTTGAAGTATACCCTGAAGAATGAATTCGGGGAAATAACTGGGTACTCCAGGTGGAGGAAATACCAAGAACAAAAGTAGAACAAGAGTCATAAGTGCAAAGTGTTAGATGGGTGTCAGAAGCTCAAGTATCATGTGGACTAGGCAGGTAACATCAATGATATTTAAAATGAAGACACTAGAGGTGCCTGGGTGGTTCAGTCGGTTAAGCCTCTGCCTTCGGCTCAGGTCATGATCCCAGGGTCCTGGGATAGAGCCCCGCATAGGGCTCCCTGTTCAGCAGAGAGCCTGCTTCTCCCTCTCCCTCTGCCTTCCACTCTGCCTACTTGTGCTCTCTCTCTCTTGCTCTGTCAGATAAATAAATAAAAATCTTTAAAAAATAAATAAGATAATAACACTAATAAACAAAACAAAATGATAAATGCAAGTTGAGTCTTGACCTTGGTGTTAGGCCACTAAAAAGAACCTTCATTGTATTTCTGTACAGAAGAGCACACAATGTGTATTTTTTGAATATTCAGAATTAAAATTTTAGATGGGTGAGATGCTTATGCTCTGTTTCACCATTTAAAAGTTGTAGCTTCATTCTTGGAAAGTTTTTTATTTATGGTAAAATTCTAACTTTTTAAATTTTTTTAAAGATTTTATTTATTTGAAAGGGAGAGAGAGAGCATAAGAGGGGAGAAGGTCAGAGGGAGAAGCAGACTCCCCGTGGAGCTGGGAGCCCGATGTGGGACTCGATCCCAAGAACTCCCGGATCATGACCTGAGCTGAAGGCAGTTGCTTAACCAACTGAGCCACCCAGGCACCCTCTCTCTAACTTTTAAACATAAATGGCATTTAACATTTTGTGTGTGTGTGTTTTACAAGAAACAATCATGGGGTTCTTTCTGTCCTATTTTGAGTTTAGCTTTTTTGGAAGCATCCTCCCCCATCCTACTGACATATCTGTTCCTCTCCAGAAGGATTTTTTCCCCCGAAGCGACATCATTTATGTTCTCAGTTGAACATTCTGATATCTTGTTTTAGGGTCCTAAAAGTAGAGCTTTTAGCAAAATGAATGAACTTTGGTGACAGGTCTCTCCACTCACATGTGGAAGGGCTCTAGCTTGCTTGGACTCATTTGATATTTATCATTTTAGCACTGACAGTAAATCACACAATGGTCATACTTTTCCTTGGATATATTTCCCTGTAACTCTTACTTGTCACATCAGGATCATGAAAACCCTGCCGCTCATTAACTTCGTCAATTTAAATAGGACCCCTTGCAAAGCGCATTGAGTAAGCATCAATAAAGCATAACATGGGATGTGTGTGAAAGCATCAATCATCTGTCTGTTGCACCCCTCTGTCATTAGCACTTTCTGCTCCCTAAGAACTCAGATTACCGAAGGGGTGGACAACTGAAAGAGACTGATGAAATGGTTGATTTGTTGAGTTGCTAAATGCAGCTGGGACAGGTAATTAAACAGCACTGCTCCCGCAGAGAAGCCTGCAGCAATGTAACATGAAGTCTCAAAAACCCAGCTGTACTCAGATTTAGATTCAAGACTAATATTAGGTAGGCCTCTTTCAGATTGACAGATTTCGTAAACATCATTTCTGGTTTATTTGTTCAGCGTGATTGAAGATGGAGCATGTGTGTTGTTCATGGTTTAGGTTTCTGGGGAGCATGGGCTGTTAATAGATACAGGGAGAATCGCCTATGAGAGTATAGCCCTGTATCTGGAAGGCAGGAGATTCCATGGGTGACCCTCTGCTGCTTGCTCCAGCCTATCCCTCCTGACTTCAGCTGTTGCAGGGATGTGGTGGGGAAAAGGATCAGCCATATGAATAGATCAGGATTAGGAAGAGGAGCTGAATGAGGAGATTGAATAAGTTCTCTCTTTAATCCTTTTATTTTTTATGGGGGCACATTTTTATGTAAGTAGCAACAGTCTGTTGTACAGCAATGTCTTCGTTTTAATTTGGGCTCCTCTATGCAGAAATTGCTATCATCATCTACTCAGTTGCTCAAACAGAAATTTAGCAATTACCTTCTTCATTGACCTTCCGCAAGCAGCCCCCTAGCAGGCTTTTTGTAGGGCTGATGCATTCTTACCTTCAGTTTTATCACAAATATCCCCATCTCTGGGAAACCTATCCTGACTTTCAAAATGATCTTTACCGGTTATGTGTGGTATCTTGGCCCTGATTAGTTCCTTCATAGCATTTAACACAGCTAGTAATTATTTGGTTTTCACTTGTTTGTTGGAGAATTGTTTTCTTTTTTGATGTTAAAGATTTATTTATTTGAGAGAGAGATTGAGAGAGTGTGAGCAAGGGGAGAGGCAGTGGGAGAAAATGTCAAACAGACTCGCCATGGAGCCCAGAGTCATCTCAAGCATGATCCTGAGATTATAACTTGAGCCAAAATCAAGAGTCAGATGCTTAACCAACGGAGCCACCCAATGGCTCAGTGATGGGTTTTGAAAACTTACTACCTTTGTTTTTAATATCATTTAATTGTAGTTGTATAGAATTTAATTTTTAGTTATGGCTACATTTAACAGCTAACTTGCAAAATTCCTGAAAATTGAGTGATCTGTTGTTGCAAGGAGTCTTAATACCACTGGAGATGACCTATGGGGTGGTGCCCTGACTACTCTGTCCCAGTGTTTGCCTCTGTAACAAAGGAAGGGAGCAAGCCAGCAAACATGGGTGGGGTAGTTTTGTTTTTTGTTTAAGATTTTATTTATGTATTTGACGGGAACACAGCTAGAGAAGGAACACAAGCACAAGGAGTGAGAGAGGGAGAAGCAGGCTTCTCGCCGAACAGAGCCTGATTCAGGGCCCGATCCCGTGACTCCAGGATCGTGACCTGAGCCAAAGGCATATATGCTTAGCGACTGAGCCACCCAGGTGCCCCTTGTGGGTTAGTTCTTATTACAGAAACATTTCTCTAAGAGTTTCTATTTAACCTTTTACTACTAAGGAAAAGACAAAAAAAAAAAAAACCCACACCATTAATAATAAGGAAACTGATGTCTTCTGGTTTGATACGCATGATTTGGTACAATGACTCGGCAAGAGCATGGGGGACCACAGTGACAAAGAAATCACACAGAGGGAACAAGAATAAAAACAATGGTAACCTTCCACTTAGAGCACTAGAACAACTTATTGTCAGAGATGGTGGTAGATCCTGAAGCGGTTGGTGGTCAAGAGCACTTAATTTAGCCCTGGGCCAGAAATCCCTCATGCCTGTTTTATGTCATTGAGGTCTTGGTGTGCTGAACTGCTTGCCACTTCCTGTTTGTCTGTATGTATATAGTGGGAAGGAAGTGAGCCTCAGATGATGCCTGAAGCCTGTAGAACTCTGGGGACTCAGAGCAGATGACTAAGGGGAGGTGACAAGCTCAGAGGTAAGGGGTCACAGGGAATAGGAAATATGAAGGAAAGAACCATGTTGTGTGTGCATTGCCACACTGTGTAGGGTTTTCTCCTTATCAAATACATAGTTAGAGGTGGGCCTGGTATTTTTAGGTAAAGAGACTATTGATATAGGAAATGTAAATGATAATTAGCAAGTGCCATTTGCCACATTTGAGTTTATATAACCACAATGATAAATCACGAGCTCCTTCTTTAAAAGCCAGGGAGGTAGAGTTTGTTGAGTGCATTTGACCTTTATGGCCAACAAGACCAAGTCTCATCTCTACTTTGACATGAGCTAGAGTTTCTTAACCCTTGACTTATATCTGAGCCTATATGAATAATGATTGCCACCCTCCCCTAACTGGAAATTGTTTTCACTTCAGTTGGGGAGATGGAAAAGGAGTTCTTGAGTGAGGCATCATTTTTCACAGATTAGTTCAAAAAAACATTTAATGAATCCATGTTTAGTGCCTGGTACTATTGTAGGGTCTGAGGGTATGGAGAGAAGATACAGACTTTGCATTTAGGTGGGGGAACAATCAAGAAAATAGAAATTCTAAGCACAGTAGGTTATGAGCTGTGATAGAGATCTATACAAAGTGGTCTCGGACACCCAACAGAGGCACATTAACTCAGATATCAGGAAGGACTTCCTGAAAGTGACACTGCCTTGGTATTGAAGTGTGATTGGAAATTAGGTAATAAAGAAGAACTAGAATGTTCTGGGAGATGGGAAGCCCTGCAGAAAAATGAAACCTAGAATCCATACTGGGAATTATGGAAAGTTTGGAATACCTGATGCTTACAATTGAAGGCAGGACTTTGTATGTTGGTATCTCCATCTGTAGGGAATCTGAAAGGAAAAGAGGAGTGAGAGCAAGAAGACAAATTATTCATATTTTATTGGTGGCTAGTTTTCCCATTATTGTCCTCTATTGGGAACTTGATGATGTGACTCAAGAGGTGGGGCTTTTGTGTCAAAATAATACTTGATGGAGGACTAACAGCTGGATATGTTCTTGTCAGGTTTGATGTTGTACTTTGTGTTTTGCTGCAGCTGCTGCCCATTCACACCCTGAGGCTTGGCGTGGAAGTGGATTCCTTTGATGGGCACCATTATATCTCTTCAGTTGCTCCAGGTGGTCCTGTTGATACACTGAACCTCCTGCAGCCAGAGGATGAGCTTCTTGAGGTAAAATTTGTGAGAGATGAAAGACATAGGACAGAAATTTCTGAGTTGTAAGGAAAAAAAAGTTTTTTTTAAAGATTTTATTTGTTTATTTGACAGAGAGAGATCACAAGCAGGCAGAGAGAGAGGAGGAAGCAGGCTCCCTGCTGAGCAGAGAGCCCGATGCGGCCTCGATCCCAGGACCCTGGTACTGAGATCATGACCTGAGCCGAAGGCAGAGGCTTTAACCCACGGAGCCACCCAGGCGCCCAAGAGAATGTATTTTTATCAGAAATACACTGAATTAGCATTACTGCCAATGTAATGTGTATAATGAACTACTTACATTGAAGAATACTTGCGGATTATCTTTTCAAGTTTACAACACCTAATTTTTTTTAAAGATTTTATTTATTTATTTGACAGAAACATAGCTAGAGAGGGAACACAAGCAGCCGGAGTGAGAGAGGGAGAAGCAGGCTTCCCACTGAGCAGGGAGCCCCATATGGGTCTCGGTCCCGGAACTCCGGGATCATGACCTGAACCAAAGGCAGACGCCTAACAACTGAGCTGCCTAGGTGACCCACAACACAGTATTGTTAATGGTAGTCCCCATGTTGCTTTAAGAGTAGATCTTAAATGTTCTTACCACACATGGGCACACACACACATACACACCACACACACAAAATGGTAACCATGTGGGGTGAAGAATGTGTTAACTCACTTCATTGTGACACTATTTCACACTATAGTGTATTTCAAATCATCATATTGTACACCTTAAACTTACACTGTTATGTGTCAATTTTATCTCAGTAAAACTGGAGAAAATGAAATAAAATGAAGGTAGAGAAAAATACAGCCTATGTAATGATAAAGAAAATAGATAATATGCTTTGACTTTTTCCCCCCATCTTTTGGGACTCCTGAGATGTTCTTTTGAGTGCTTATTTAAGTGATTGACTGAGAAAGAAGCTAATGTCCTGTTTTAGTTTGATAGCATAATTAGGATTTTTTTTTTTTTTAGCAAAATTCTTTTTAAAGAGATGAATCCCTACCCCTTGATTGCAACATGTCATGTTCACTTGCAGGTTTTTATTCATTATTTCTAATAAGAATTAGTCTAACTGGATGACCTCAGGCTTAGGCATTATTGACTCGCATTCAGATTGTCTCCTTGGAACTCACTTCCCCAACATGGCAGCCTCTGTGGGCTCACTCAAGCTCCCCAGCTTGTCTTCAATTAGAACAGTTCTAGAGTACTTGTGCTTTGACATGACCTTCTTAAGATATTTTGTCAGATGGGACAGTCCCAGAGCTAATATAATAAACAGCACTGAATCCCCTAATTTTACAGACAGGAAAATAAGGCACTGATTTTCCCCCAACTTTATATACTCCTAGCATTATGATTTTAGTTTATGTTTTCTACTTCCCATTTCATTGTTTTTTTTCAAATACACTACTTCCTAAGCTCCTCAAAAAAATAAATGTGGGGAATGATCAGACTTAAAGTAAGGCTATGTAAAAGAGGATTCTGCCAAGAGCTAGGAACCACAAGAAGCTCTAACTTGGGTTTAATAGAATCAGCCTCATAACCTTAGCCAAGATTAGACTCCCATAGGCCTTGATTTTAGAGATATCTTTCTAAAGTTGATGTTTACTCAAAGTGACCTGACAAGGATAGCAAATAGGATAGTTGTTGGGTACAGCTGCATTTTTGAGCAGTGTTTGGCCACCTAGAGAACTATGTTAAGAATTCTAGGCTGACTTTTGAGGTCAGAGGGAAAGCTTCTATGACTGGTTGTTAAATTTTGTCACAAGCATAGGAAAGCAAGATGTGAGAGTCCTGTTTTAAGTTCTAGTAAGCAGCTTATTTTTAGAAGTGCTCAAGGAATCCTATTGGGATGCTTATTGTGGAATAATACCTTTAGGTTATAATACATGACTTAGGGTTTTGTTTGTTTTGTTTTGTTTTTTGTTTATTGTTTTGGTTTTGGTACTGAGATCATCTTCTCATCTTTTGATTGTCTGGGCACATACATAGTTTTATGGATATCACATATGATATCTATAGATTGAAGACCATTTCTATAATGTATAGTTTTTAGGTATTGAGAAAGGAGATATTTTTGTTTGGAGAGAAGTGGAATTAGTAAAAACCAGTTTGATTCTTTTCTTTGTGAGAAATATACATATATTGCACTGTATACCTGAAACTAACACGGTATATCAACTATAATTTTAAAAAATTTTAATTTCAGTGTAGTTAACATATAGTGTTCTATTAACTACAATTAAAAAAATAATAAAATACTTTTTCTTCCAGAAAAAATACACATATATAACATAGAATTTACTATTTTTTAACCATCACATTTAACCATTTTTACTCTACAATTCAGTGACACAAAGGATGATTCAACTACTAGTATGTGGTAGGTGACAAAGAAATAGTGGCAAGTATTTGCAGCGATGTGAGTGGAACTGAAGGGTATTATGCTAAGTGAAATAAGTCAGTCAGAGAAAGACAGTGTCATACGATCTCTCTGATATGTGAAATTTGAGAGGCAGGGCAAGGGGTTGTTGGGGAAAGGAAGGGAAAAATGAAACAAGATGGGACTGCGGAGGGAGACAAACTGTAAGAGACTCTTAATCTCAGGAAACAAACTGAGGGTTGCTGGGGGGGAGGAGGGTAGGTGTTGGGCTGGTGATGGACGTTGGGGAGGGTATGTGCTATGGTGAGATGTCAATTGTGTAAGACTGATTACAGACCTGTACCCCTGAAATAAATAATACATTATATGTTAATAAAAATAAATAAATAAAAAAAAAGAAATAATGGCAAGTATAGAGGAGGTGTGCATGATCCCAGCTATCAGCTGAGTCCTCTGTGCTTCAGGCAAGACTAGGATCCCATGGGCCTTCCATCCTATAAGAGAACGTGGAATAATAAGGTAGCATACCATAATTCTTAAGTATGGATTTAAGGTGAAAATACTGGAGATAGGGAGTGAAGCAGAGGCTTGAAGTCAGATCTGCCTCTGCATGAATTTGAGAACTGACACATCACTCAACTCTTTTAAGAGTTGTTTTTTCGGGCGCCTGGGTGGCTCAGTGGGTTAAAGCCTCTGCCTTCAGCTCAGGTCATGATCTAGGGTCCTGGGATTGAGGCCCACATCTGGCTCTCTGCTTGCCGGGGAGCCTGCTTCCTCCTTTCATCAGTAGATGCCTACCTCATCATGTTTTTGTGAGGATCTAGTGGAGTATCCTTAATGTAAACTTTTATTTTAAAGATTTTATTTAATTGAGAGAGAGTGTGTTTGACCTAAGGGGGGGATGGAGAGGAATAAAGGGGGAGGGAGGGGAAAAGAATCTCCAGCAGACTCTGTTCTGAGCATGGAGCCTGACACAGGGCTCAATCTTTTGACCCTGAGCCCAAACCAAGAGTCCAACGCTTAACTGACTGAGCCATGCAGGTGTCCCTTAAACCTTGTTTATTTTAACATACAGTGTTTTATTAGTTTCAAGCATACAGTATAGTGATTCAGCAATTCATACATCACGCTGTGCTCATCACATCAAGTGCACTCCTTAATCTCCTTCACCTATTTTACCCACTCTCCATCCACCTCCCCACTGGTAACCCTTAGTCCTCTGTAATTAAGAGTCTCTTTTTTGAGTTGTCTCTTTTTTCCCCTTTCCTCCTTTGTTTTCTTTAATTCCATGAGTGAAATTGTATATTTGTCTTTCTCTGACTTATTTTGCTTAACATTATCCTCTGTAGCTCCATCCATGTCATTGCAAATGGTATGATTTCATTCTTTTTTATGACTGAATAATATTCCTCTGTGTGTGTGT